>PVJH01030383.1:0-24883 GCA_004026705.1 Nesogale talazaci
TTTAGGAATAAACAAAATCCTTATTATTTTGGCAACTCATGGTATATTTATAAAATGAAAAGCTCTCTATCAAAATACACTTTTCACTGGGAAAAAAATAAATAAAACAAATCAATCTATACAAAGTAAAAATTAACTTTGTTAGATTTCAGTATAGCACAGTCCATAACAAGCATGTATTTGTCCTTATATCCCAAGAACTGCTTATTTTCCAACTTCAGAATTTTTAAAGTAACTTTAATTAGTATTTTATTGTGTTGACATTTGTTTCTCATTCCACGTCATCTTCAGCCAAGCTCTGAGCACTTACAATTCTCTGACTAATTGTTGGGAGCTTGGTCAGAAGCATCTGGAAAACCGGTGGTGGAAGAGTTTGCTGTAACACTTGTAGTAACTGCTGTGGCTTCCCACATACGGCAATTGCATTTGTCAAATGGTCCACACCCTTCTCATATTCACCTTGGGCTAGTAACTCTTCACCAAGCTGAATTTCTTCAAGGAAGAATTTCTGAACAGCTTCAGCATCTTTAAGATCTGGTAACTTGGAAAGTCCAGCTCTCTCCTTGGCAAGCTTCTGTTTCTTTCTTCGCTCTCGCAGCCTGTTCTTGAAGTTGGGGTCACTCTGCCTCTTGCGGTCGAAGTAAATGCAGTACCCGATGAAAAGGGCCCCGCAGACGCCGGCGGCAATGGCGCTGTTCCGCCCCACCATTTTCCTTCTGGACTTCTGAGTGTTGCCTGCGGGGTGGTGGAAGGGGCGGGGGAGAGGACAGCAGCCCTCTGAAGGAGTCGTGGAGAAAGGCAACCTTCGTTTCAATCTGGCTTGTCTCTTCTATGTGACCCATCTATGAGGGAACATCCAAATATCTGCAGGTGGACTTTGGGTTTTCATTCTGAAGCCCCTTTCTTGCATCAGTGTGAGTCTTTATTTTGTGTCTTCTGGAGCCTGATACCACGTCCTGTGAAAACTCCCATCATCACACAGGTTGGTTTGCTTCTTCCATGTGGGCTTTGTTGCTTCTCAGCAAATTGGATGTTTTGAAAAAAAATTCTGTCTGGGAAGGATCCCCATCATATAATTAAATGTGCAAATACTGGACACTAGAAAGCCAGAAAGGAATAGGGTTAACAGGGAATATAAGGATATGGAGGAAAAGGGAAGCCGGCATCAAAGAGTTCAAAAAGGAAGAGAATATTTTGAATCTGATTGTGATAGCAAGTGACAATATTGTATTTCTTTTTTTGGGGGGGGGAGGAGACATCACTGCCTCTGGTGGTTGTGGGCGCTATCCAGTGCTGCTCCTGAGAGCCGCCGCTGGATTTGGACCACCAAGCCCGAGGGACACAGTCCCACACTCAACTTCTTATGCCATGGGGGCTCAGCCCATACAATACTATTTAGTGTGATTGAGCTCTGGAATGACATGATATCTGTATTATCTTCTAATAAAATGACTTTGGGAAATAAAGAATTGATGTATATGAAGCTAAATAATATATATAATAAAGAATTAAAGGAAAAAATGCAACTCAAGGTACAATATTGAAGGATTCCAAGGACAGAATATTGACTGATGCCAGAAACATCAAAAGAAATGGAAGGAAAATGCAGTTCGTCAAATGAGTTCGTCAACATTCAACCATTTAAAGACATAACATACAAACTGCACTGAAATCATTAATGAAAAACAAGACCTCAGTAATTGATAGAATTCCAATCAAAATATTTCAGCAAACTAGTGCAACACTGGTAACAATTAGTTTAGACCAAGAAATTTGGACTACAGCAGCATGGCCTACTGATTGGAAAAGACCCATTTTATATCCATTCCAAAGAAATGTGATCCAACAGAATAGGAAATTGTTGAGCAACATATTAACATTTCTTGCAAGTCAAATTTTGCTAAAATTAATATTTTCAAAATGATATAGATAGAAGGATATCATTTCTTAGGTCAGATTAATCTTGACTGAAAGCTAAGAATATGACAAAGATGTTTGCTTGTGAAGGAACAATTTTTCTTATTGGAAATGTTTGAAAGCAAGGATGGCTTGCAGCTCTTGATATTGAAAATCAAATACTGTATTTTTCAGTATAATTTAAAATTCAATGTAATTAAAACAAAAATCTTCTCAATTGGGTTAATAGACAAATCGCCATGATTGGAGAAAGGTTGAAATTTAAAAGTTCATTTTACTTGGATCCACAATCAACAATAATAAGTCATTTATATATAAAAATACAATTGTCTGTGACCAAATCTACGTAAGAACTATTTAAAAGTTAAAACAAAGATGTTTATTGCAGAATAAGGTGTACTTGAACCAACTCATGATATTCTCAATTGCTTCCGATAGCAATTTTATAGCTTCCTATAAAAGCTGAACAATGGATAAAGAAGAACATAGAAAAGTTTATGCATCAAAATTATGGAGTTGGGAAAAATATTGAAAGAAACTGGGATTACTAGAAGAACAAACTAGTCTGTCTGGGAAGAAATACAACCAGAATACTCTATAAAAGCAAGGATGCTGATCGTGTGTCTCACATACATTGCACATGTTTTCAGGAACTTTCCGTGAAATGGCCTGACTGCAGTAGTGGATCAAACATGACACCAATTGTGAGGATGCTGAAAGTCCAGGCAGTGTTTCATTCTGGTGAATGAATATCTGGTGATATTAATCACTATAAATTAGAACTGATTTGCAGACCCCTAATAACAATAGAAACTTTCAGGCGATAGTTTAAGGTACTTCATAACACAAATCTTCAGAATCCTGAAAAATCTGTGCTTGATTTTCTCAAAGTAGACGTATGGACCAACCATGAAGAATGGGGAGAAATGCCTGAGTCAGTTTCTGGGACTGTACCTCTTCCCCGGAGTAGAATGCATTTTCATTTACTCTAAAGAGCCCCTGGTGGTTAGGAACAGAAAGAGTAATCACTGCTCCATCTTCATTCTGTGTCCAACAGATCAAAACAGTTCTGTACCATTTGAAAAATCATTTCTGTGTATAAAATCATTGTTGTAGTCAGTGTATCAATCCATCTCACAGGAGATCTTCCTTCTTGTTGTTGATCCTCTGGTTTAGAAAGCATATATCTGTACCATGTCTTTCTGCAGCAACAACCAAGCTACTATATTACAATAAGACAGATGAGGTGTGGCTCTGTATGCATCTAATATTTATGTTAAGATAGCATTCACTTACATAGACAAACATTAGAGAGATTTTATGGCATTTATAACAATCAAAGTAATTCTGCTGAGTCTTGGTAAATAGTTGATGATAAAAATGAGAAATGTTAGAGAAACCCAAATTAGGTGAAACACCTATACTTCCAATACCTTTTTTTTGAGGAGTAGGGAGGTGAAGGGACAATGAATATCTAACTTATTGTGAAAGTTAATTGAATATCCCTTCAGCTATATTTGTTGTAAGTTTTATTGTCAGTGCTTTAAAAGTAAAATTACTCTTAAAAATTAAAGGAATACATATTTTAAAATCAATTTTTAGAATAGTGCATTGATTTTAATTTGTTCCATAAATTCTTTCCTATCTACTGAAGGTCTAAATCCAGTATTTTAGAAGATAATTTTTTACTGTTTTGTTATTTCAAAGAAGAAATCAAGTGAGCTCAGTGATTTTCCTTTTGTGGATAATTGAAAAGAAAATTGTTAGTTGTCTCCATAAATAATGAAAACATGTGGAACATTAGTAATACTAGCATCATTTAAAATATGGTGCCTTTTATTCTGTGTTGCTGAAGGTTGCACAATAGTGTTTTGAAATTAGGAGGCCATCATTATCATTGCTATTTATATTTAGTAATCATTTCTAATGCCTCAAATGTTTTATCTATATGTCTCACATCTACCAATGTAAATATCTACTATTTATCTATCTTCTATCTGTATCTAAAACTATGTATCTGAAGTCAGAGTATATATAATGTCAAAGGACAAATACATGGTGGAAATGATCATTCTGAGAAAAGATGCATTATAGAACATGGTTAGCCCTCATGATACAGCTAGCTTTTTGGGGTGTTAGAAACCCACAACCACATAATCATCCATTTCCAGCTTACGTTTTCCCCAGTTTTTCATGAGGATAAACCTAAGACATCAATATAGACTTACTCAATAAACAATAAAAATGTAGGGAAAATTTTTTATTTGGTTTTTGGGCATCATTGCCCTCTGGTGGTGGGAGTAGGAGGCCCAGGCTTGCTTCTGGATTTGAACCTCCAACCCAGTGGGCGGCAATGCCATGCACAACCACTACACCACCGGGGCTCAGTCCGAAAATTTTGTGCCTCAAAATATGTTCCTTACATGTTAAGAAAGTAGTTGATGATATTAACATTAAAATAGCTGCACATGTAAGTACAATTTTTCCTACTAAATTGGCATTCCATGATGCTGACCTTCCTGACACAATCACTGAAGACAAATGTGTGCATAAGCAAAGGTGATGAAGAAAAGTGATGGTGCCCGGCTATGAAAAGATGTAACATCTGAGGTCTTAAAAACTTGAAAGTAGACAAGTGGCTATCGAGCTCAGAAGCAATAGAGCCAACATGGAAGAAGCACACCAGCTTGTGGGACCGCGAGGTGACAAAGAGATCAGTTATCAGGCTTCAAGAACTAAAAATCATAACATTGTGTGCTCACCTTCTGACACGCTTACTGAAGACAAATGTGTACATAAGCAAATGTGGTGAAGAAAGCTGATGTTTCCTGGCTATCAAAAGATTTAGCATCTGGGATCTTAAAGACTTGAAAGTAAACAAGCGACCATCCAGCCCAAAAGCAATGAAGCCCCATAGAAGAAGCACACCAGCCTGTGTGACCATGAGGTGTTGAATGGATCTAGTATCAGAATCAAAGAACTAAAATTATATCATTATAAATGAGGGGGAGTGTAGATTGGAGACCCAAAGCCCATCAGTAGGTGAAGCAACATCCCTTTACAGAGGGATTGCAGGGAGGAGATGAGCCAGTCAAAGTACAGTGTAGCAATAATGAAATACACAACTTTCCTCTAGTTTTTAAATGCTTCCTGCCATTCACTATCACGATCCCAATTCTCCCTGATAAATCCAGATAGATCAGGGAATGTACACTGGAGTTGGAAAAATGGGGAATTTAGGATAGATGATCGCTTCAGGACCAGTGCTGGGAGTGGTGATACTGGGAAAGTGGAGGGAAAATAGAATAGACAGGGGAAACCAATTTCAGGGATCTACATATAAACTCCTCTCTGGGGTACAGACATCAGGGAAGTAGGTGACGAGACACATCAAACTGTATGATATAAAAAAGTAATAATAATTTGTAAATTATCAAGGGTTCATGAGGGAGGGGGGATGTGAAGGGAGGGGAAATATAGGGAGCTGGTACTGGGTGCCTAAGTGGAGTGAGGATGTTTTGAGAGTGATGATGACAACAAGTGGGCAAATGTGGTCTGCATACAATTTATGTATGTATTGATCATGATAAGAGTTGTGTGAGCCCCCAATAAAATCATTTATAAAAAACAAAAGAGGGGGAAAGAGCAGCTTATACCAAGTGTTCAAGTAGAAAATATTCGGAAATTAAGATGGCAACATGTGTACACAAATATGTGTACAAATAGAAATGATGTATTGAATGTTATGAGACCTGTAAGAGCCTCCAATAAAATTATTGGAAAAAAAAGCAGCCAATGTAACAGAATCAAAATTGTTGGTGTAAAAGGATTGAATAACTGTCATGATAGATAGTGCTGAAAATTTTATCACATGAAATGCTTAAGAATTTCCAATCCACAAAGAAAGATGAGAGAAAAGAAATGTGAAATTTATATGATATATGATATAAATATATTTAAAATATACTCCAGATGGAGATAGCTGTTCCAATGAAGAAAGCATGCGTCTTTGGATTGACAAAATTTACCGAACAAGGGTCAAAATTAATCTAAGACCTTGTGTGTGTATGTATGCATATATATAAAATTTAAAATATTTTCCAAGTATGTAAACGAGAAGTAAATATAGGTTAACAAATAAGAAGATGACCACGTTGACTTTCTATATCAATGCATAAGAAATCAACCTCAAAAGAGTTCCTCAGTTTCCAGAATTCCACGTCAAGATGTAAGGGTTAGGGTTAGGGTTAGGGTTAGAGTTAGATAAAAAAAGAAAAGGAGAGAAAGATGTAAGAAGGTCAAGAGCATTCTCATGCTGCTCACATCCTTTTCCTGAAGAGCATATGCAAAATAGACATAAAATGTCAATTTGATGAAGAAGCCAATTAAATAAAGACTTGTCTTATATATTAATGCAAATGTACAAATAAATTTCTGAATTAGAAAACAAACTAGTATAAAGCACAGAGCTATATACTAGCATCTCACATTTAGAAATGGGGAAAGAATGTGGAATTCCTAGGAGGAATCTATGAGGAAGAACCTGAATACTAAATATTGTATGCTGTGTTTGGAGAGTTAATAAACTGCATTTATTTATTACTACTGGTGATTAAAAAATAATGTTAAGTAAATATAAGGCTAATCACCAGAATTAGTCAAGTTTATAAAACAAAATTTAAGAATAATCCCAACTTTATAGAAATGTTAAAATATAAATTGTGTATTAATATTTATTGTTACCAAGCCATATCATTATATTTAGATAAGCATGTCATATCATTTTTCTACTTTTTAAACTTAATATAATTTCAATAGCTATTTATCACCTATTGTCATCAACTATGTAATCATGAAAACACCTAAAGAATGACATAACCAATGTATTACTTTTTATTCTAAATATTAAAAGAAAATAATACACATTCAATTATCAGAGGAAGCCAGCCTCTGATACATGCTTCATGGGTTTGATAGGTGTAGTTGTACAAATATAGCTATTAATTATTATATTAAAATTCTAGAGAGCATGAGAAAGGAAGAAATAATGAGTCATATAGGTTTCATGGTAGTATACTCACCTCCACCTTTAGTTTATATAACCTTATTACCTGACTGTCCTTACAAGTCAGGACATGTCACAAGAAGTGACCAGATTTTAAGTGGGACACCATAGACCAGGGCGGAGGGGGATGGGGGAGGGTCGGGGGACTTCTGGATGAAAAATTTGTTCTATATGGAGCAATAAAAATGTTCATAGAATGCAAAAATTATATTGTAATATATTTATTTTAATTTTAAAATGCTGCAGAATGTTGTTAAATTGTTAAAAAATGGGACATCTGGTCAGCTTAAAAATGTCTATACAGAGGAGCTTATACCAAGGGCTCAAGTGTAAAATATTTTGGAATGAACATGGCAATATGTTTACAAATATGCTTGAGACAACTGATGTATTGAATGTTATAAGAGCTGTAAGAGCCCCCAATAAAATAATTGGAGAAAAAAATGGCTATCCAGTAATGAGGGGGATGGTCTAGGGATGTCTATATGACCTGGAGAAGAGGGCTGTGATAAGGGAAGAGTTCAGACTCCTGGGTGTGGAGAAACAGGTCTGCCAGAGGCTCTGGATAGCTGTCTATGAGTCCCCGCCACCATATTCAGCATGCGTTAGAGGAAGTTACCCATTGTCCTAACAGTGGGTCACCAAGGTGTGGGCCACAAAGGTCTCTGATAGCTGGAGGCTTTCTATCTAACTTCTGACTTCCATATCAGATTCTGGTAAATGGCTAATATTTTGGAGTATATATAATTGTGGAAAAGTCCTGATTTTACCCGACATGCCATGCCTTGATTTGCTATTAACCAAGCATTTTAATGAACTGAGTATTTTCAGTGAGAGACATGAAGAGATAAGTTAAAATTGATTATTTTCAAAATTATTTATTTTAATTTACTTTTAATGCAGTCGCTTTTCACATATAAAGAAAGTGGCATTTATTACAGAAAGATTTATTTATTCATCATATATTTGACTTAATGGGAAAGAAGGATAGTTGCTATAATATGGGGATTGAGAGAAGATGCCAAGGTGAGCTTTAAAATAGGACTAAATCATGAAAGTGTGCATTCAGTTTTATCTGAAAGAAAAAGATTTCATTCAAGAAATATTCATAGCAAAATTAAAATTGTGTTTCATTTGATTTTGAGCAGTCCTTTGGAGTACTGCACAGGAAGGAACATTTTAGAAATCAACATATATAATGGTATTTTAATTGTATATATATATATAGATACTATATATATTTGATAGATTAATGCTTCAGTGAGATCGTATTCTTAGCTTGCTCTGCTCCACTGTTGAATTTTAACATGAAGAATTAGGTAAGCGATAACAGATGTCTTTGCACTTTTTGGCAGGAAGGAGCTTACCTCAAATTCTGGGCAGAATTAAAGCAGATTTGTCACCTGGTTGATGATTCCTCACTAAACCGAGGACATTTATCTTAGGGAAAAAAATTAATCTATCCAATGATTGTAATTGAAACTGGATGAGGAAATTAGAATAGCTTGATTTAGAAATTATATTGAAATAGAAACCAGGATTGCATTTAACCTTTATAAACCCTTTGCCCTCAAGTCAATTCCAACTCCAAGTTCCACTCGACTAGCCAGTGGATTTGCCGTGTGCAGTGTCCTTGGGAACAGTCTTTAAGGGAACCAATAATCTCTCTCTGTGTGAACGTCAGAGGATTTGAACCTCAAAGATTTTAGTTAGTGTTGCCTAACACTTGTAAAAGTCTTTATTTGTCACTTTTCATATTTTGTATTTCAAATCTTTCACGGAAGAGTTAAATAGAAGGGGAAAAAAACAAAATGTGCTAACTCTTATTTTGGTCCATGGAAATTACATTTGTCACCCACTCTTCCCGTTCCAGTACCCACCCACCACAAGGCTGACTCAGTAGGTGGAGCAGGTGTCATGAATTCCAGGGAGAGCACGTGGTGTTGTGTGGTTCACATCGCAAGTCCCTTACACGGCTCTTCTTCAATTCCTGCGGGAGCTCATCATTCTGTATACATGGATGTAAACAGAACTCACTCCAACAAGTTTATTTCTTCCTCTTCTCATTACTAAGGTAAATGAGTGAAGAAATATAGTGAAACTTTCAGACCAAAATTCAGTTACAGAAAATCTCTTTTAATTTAGTTAGTGTTACATAGTGTAGACAGAAATTGACCACTTAATAAAAGTCCTAGCTTTTAAAACTGGGCATTCTCTCTTTTAAATTATGTTATATGTGGAATAGGATTTTCCACATCAAGTTTAGAAAGAAATTAGAGAAAGTCTTCATTCTCTCTCTTTTTATACATATGAATTCTTATATATACAAGTGGGCACCCCACCCAAAACAATGATAGCAACAACAATGGAATTGTGCTGGGCAGAGCTGAACTTTCCACGTACTTCTCACTCCACTTTGGTGAGCTTTGAGCAAGTCACTCTGAGTTAGTGCACCCAATGGCATTGCCTGAGAAGCTTCTCTCTGGTCACAGTGAATTTTTTTTGTAAAAGTAATTTCTTTTGAACTTTGTTTTTTGTGATGGCCTATTTAAGAGAACAGTGTTCAGCCATCAAATTTTGTTATCTGCTCGGGAAAAATGACACAGAAACTCTTGTGATGTTGAATATAGATTACAAGTACAGCACTCGGGGAAAAACTCAAGTTTATGAGTAGTTTCCTTATTTCAAAATAGGTGAAAGTTCACGGATGACAAACCCCCTTCTGGATGTTTATCAGCACATGGAAATGTTGACTCATAGCGCACTTGGAATTTGTTCCACCAAGTCAGACTGTTAAATAAGCTTTCTACTTAGAGGTTCTGAAAAGATTTTTAAAAGACTTGATTTGTGGCAGATGGGGGACTGGTTTTGTTACCGGGACAATGCACCTGCTTATGCAGGCTGTTTCGGGCCCCACTTTATGACCAAAACAAAAAAGCATGCCTCTCACACCCCACCCACCTTAGTTAACTTAACTCACTCTGTACAACTTCTTTTTGTTTCTGCGAATGAAGATGGAGATGAGAGAGCAGCAATTTGAAAAGGTAGAAGAGAAAATGGTGAAGAAAAAAACAAGGGAAGTGTTGTCAGACATCTAGATAGATGAGTCTGAAAAATGTTTCCAAGAATAGAATCGCAGATTTGACAAATGTATTAAATGTAGTGGAGAGTATTTTGGCAGTAATAAGATTGTTTTGTAAAAAAGATTAGATACATGACATTAAAAAGTTCCATATTTGTACCCCCTCATATAAGCTATAATGTGTCAGTGTTATGTACATAGATTTTTATTATGCAACTAAATTTCCTCTTTCATAACTTTAGATTTCTTATGCTTAGAAATTATCTTGTTTGATATAAGTTAAAAGTTACAAAACTATTGTATAATTAAGAAAATAAAGCCAGACCAAATATATTCATATTCATAGGAACATGGAAAATATAGTTGAAACGTGCTTACCCATTCACTCTAATATCACTTGTAACTCCTGAGTTTATCCATTTTAAGCAATAAATTTAGTAAGTATGTATTAACTATTGTGTTATCTTGGTTTGTGTTCGAAACATGGGCTTGAGGGAAAGATCTGTTTAATTTGAATCCCAATCCTTGAGGTGTATTACATATTATAAAGACATGATCATTGTAAAATCAGGAAAAGAAACAAAAACTCATATTGTTCATCTATAAATAAGAATCAGAATACAGACAGCATTGACATGTTTGACAGTTTGATGATACAGTATATTTTAATGCCTGATGTTATCTAGTTCATGGTTAGTGGGAAAAACTTCAGCTTCTGGTCACCCTTTGTTAGAACTTAGGAACTATGCAATAAATACTCTAAAGTAGTATGCAGGGAAGGAGCATAGATAACACACACATATACAAATCTGCCTCTGATGAATATCCATAGGTACAATAGTTGCGATCATAGCATAATCCAATGCCATCGAGTCAATTCTGGCTCTAGTGACCTGCATAGTGTTCCCGATGCTGTAAATGTTTACGAGAGCAGACAACCTCCTCCTTCTCCCATGGAGAGACTGTTGGGTTTGAATAGTCGATCTTGCCCCTGCAGTTCAACGTCAATTGAGATGGATGATATATTCTGACTCATTCCACAACCATTTGGGGAGAATTATTAAGATCCATAAATGTACTCAATATGCAAATCACCATTTTATGATATGGAAGGATAGTAAATACGTATTCAAGAGAGTTCTTGAAGTCAAGCTATGATAAAATTGCAGTGTGTTAGCACATATATCCTCAAAGCAGTTGATGTGGAGTTGATTCTTACTCAGACTGGTCTCCTGTGAGTCAGACTAGAACTCGCCTCTGCAGGGTTTTCATGTCTGTGACCTTTTGGAACCAGAGTCCCAGGATGTTCTTCTGAGGATTCTCTAGTCTAACTTGAACTGTCAACTTTCCAATTTGTAGCACAGTTCTTAACATTTTGTGTCGCTCAGAGACTATTAGCAATTTGTGCTTCAGGCTAGATTTCTTAGTGTTGAATCATCTGGTGGCATTACATTTTCCTAGACCCATCCTTTTCTTAATATTTATCAACACGAACCAGTGTCTACTGCGACAGCATAGGCAAAATATATTTTGAAAGTGATGTTCCATGAGGCAGACAGGTCCTTCTATGGGTTTGTAGAGTTGATATTTATAAATCTGTAATAGGAATGCATAACATAGGACTTCCCCAAAGTCAATAGTCTATAGCTACACATTTGTATGGAAATTCACACATGGTGAGTTGTGTGAGGTTCGGCTGATCTAGGCCAGCAGACTGGGAGGCTGTTCCAGCTGTGGTCCAACAGCTTTAGCTGCTGATTCATGCACTCTGCTTTGGAGCTGCTGTCTGTGTCTCTAATCCTGCTTGGACCAGTGGCTCACTGCAGCATGTTTTTCTCAAGGTCCAGAGTAGCGGTGCAAGAACAAACCCAAGTCCCTCATCATTTATTTAAGCTTCTGCTTTTGCTATGTCTACTAATTTACACGAACAAAACAAAACACACACACAACAGCCAGAGTCAGCATCCATTAGGTGGGGAAAGACACACTATTTCCTTTCATGAGAAATATTGCTAAATTACACAGCAGAAAGTTAGAAGGGGAGAGTAATGCATTGGAAAAAAATGATCCAGTCTATTATATTTGCCATTTTTGGCCCAATCACTTAAACTATTTCGTTCCCTAGCAGGTAGGTGGTCTCCTATGCTCACTGATGTGAGTGAAATGTATTCAGAAGTTGTAGGTGCCAAGTCTAGTTTGGTTCATATTCTTTTCAATGCTCTCTCTTTCCTCATCTGCTCACGGTCTTTGGAGGAGATTTGGCTGTAGAAAATGTATGAGTTACACAATAGAAAAAAATCACAAATTCTCTTGTTAAAGAACAGAGCCTCCCAGATGTCCCTATATTGCCCTGTGAAATTAGAGACTAATTTTTAATGACACGTCTGTGATTTTTTTTGCATTAGTTAATACAGCAGATTGCCTGCCCAGATCAAGACAAACAAAACGGACTCAGACATTATTAAAAGATCCTGCTAATATTCAAAGGTATTAATATTATTATGTTACCCTCAAGCTGTTCCAGCATCATACATAAGACAGTCCTCATCAAAAAAAAAAAGTCCGGAATAAAATGAATAGAAGTACTGTCAGCTGGCAATTCAAATCTACCTAGAGGTACTTGGAAAGAAAGAGCTGGGAATCTGTGTCTGGGGGGAATTGATAGCCCAATGAGTCCAATTCACTTGGAAACATGAGCTCCTCATAAGGGCAACATGTGGCGAAGCCTACATGATGGCAACTGATTTGCTTTTTGCTGCTGCTGCAGTTTGTTTTGTTTGTTTGTGTATTGGTTTCTGTGAAAGACATCTCAGGCAAGTGAAGGGCAGGATGTGGTGACAAAAGGCTGTCTATCATCCTAGGATGGATGACATCATTTTTCTCAGAAAGGTGACTCGGCATGGATACCTAGTGTCGGGGCTGTCTTATGATGACTATCGATGCAGATAGGAAGACTTACCCTTGCACGTGTCAGAGGGGAGCGCTAGCCTACACCTTGCTTATCCACTGCTCTATCACGGATGCCAGATGGTGCTTTCACAGTCTCGGAGGTGATGCTGGGTGGCAGTACCTATTGTGATGATCAGTCTTTATGCTTCAAAGATTTTATGACTTGCAGAAGATGCCAAATTTTCATTGAGCCCAAAATATCATGTTCTCTCTCAACATAATGCAAATTATTCAAGTGTACTCTTATCCATTTCTACTTGGGGAAGCGATCTGGAATTGAGGGCCTTGTGTTTTCTGTAGCGAAGTGATGCACATTTTCAGACAAATGATGTACTGGTCTGCCACCTGAGAAGCAAGCACGCCCGATCGGACCTAAGCAGTTCCCTTTGCTTTCCCACGGATGCTGGGTCAGAGCTGTCTACCCCTTGGTGACACGGGTCTTCCGTGCGCCTTTCCCTCTGCCCTGAGGGCCAGCAAGCCCAGGTTCCCTTTGTGTGAACAGGAATTGTCAGAGGTCATGTGTACTGCAAAGACCAGATGGCTTTAAAATTTTGAAGAAGCTGTGTGTGTGTGTGTGTGTGTGTGTGTGTGTGTGTGTGTGTGGTGGGGGGACTGTTTGGAATCAGGGGCAGACTTGAAACCATATGGGGTTGTTTTTGTCCAGAGAAGTTAAAATTTATAAAGATGAATGACTGAAAATAAACACACTTTGGGGCGGTGGCCAGAAGAGCAGCAATCTCTCAGCTTTGAGAAAACTGGGTTCTTGGCTTCCTGGTAGAAAAATGTGAATCACTCGCTGCTCCTCCCCTTTCTTCTCCTCCTGTGACCCTCGGACACTTTGTTGACTGCTTTTTTTTCCTTCTTTCTTTTCTGAATGACGACTTTATAATTTTGTTGTTTACTCTCCATGGTGGCGGTACTATTACCGTCAGGTCGGGTGAAAGGCGAGCCCTGGAAAGGCTAAGGCTCCTCATTTGTTTTTTATTAAACCTCCTGTTCTACGCCAGCAAAGCCCTAAATCATACCCTTGTTCTATTCGACAAAGTGTGAGACAAAATGGGTATTTAAAACAGGGGAAATAAAACGTAACTAAAAAAAAAAATCCCTAACAGAATTGTTTATTTCACTCTCACCTTTAATCACAAGTGGAATTATTCTTTATTCGCAAATACAGTGAATCTAAGCTTTTAGCTGAGCATTTAGTGGAACATCTACCCAGTAAGCTTTGCTTATGTTGCAGACAGCTACCCTGAGGAGTGATTTGAATTTAAATGCGATTCCCTTATTAGTTTCTGCTAACTGCAAATATCCCAGGCACTTAATTAAGTGGCTGAGTAATGTATGAATGCTCACTTCTGCTTGTCATGCAGAACAAAGTGATGTATTTATATTCCATGCACAAAATGAAATTTAATGACACGGGCAACAGTAATTTAGAAAACCTTTGTTTTTATTGTCCTCGTTTTTGCTTAAGCAATTTCTACGCTTTGTCATAGTTTGGCCAGTACAGTCATATAGAAATCTGGGTCCAAATGCTCGCTGCTGGCAGGTGAAATTTCCTAACACATCTGATTCTTCTGGGCCACCTAATGACTTAAAATATTGGTGGATTTTCATTAGCGGTGTTCTTTTGGCTTTTGTTCCTGGCGCTATTTTTTTTTTTTAATTTGAACAAAGAACAGTTACTTTGTGTGGCATTGACGTAGAAAGAACTAGATTTACATGGATACCTTGAGTTATAAAAGAAACACACATAAAACGAAAGGTAGCAACCCCTAGGGCAGGAAGATTTGAGGGAGCAATGATCTTGAAGTTACAGTTCCAGATAAATATTTTGGGTGCTTCCTTATGTCTGTAGGTTTATATAAATATACATACATATTTGCTTTTTATCTTCACTAATTCAAAAGTCCAACTTTTGATTTTTAGATTTTGGTCTGTCATTCAAGGTCAATCCCAAAGCCAAACAGCAGTTTACCTTGCCCCCAATTCCTCTGGCTGCCCAGCAGTCTCCCATCAGACTTCAGAGAACCTTTAAATTAAATATTTATTTTCTGTTTTGTCATTTTAAAGTAGGTCGTGCCTATGTTTGGCCATTTGAACAGCTGCTTGGCTTGTCAGATGGTGCTATTGTGGTGCAAAACAGAGGAAACCAGTGTCCTCTCTCTTTCAGTTCCTTCACTCCTGATCTGGTCTGGGGAGGGAGGCTCCTTTAATTAGACTCTGCGCTCAGTCTGTCGTGGAAACTCTAACCTCATTTCATGGTCTCTTTCCATTCGGAAGATCTCATTGGCTTCCTAATGGTCTTAGGTGGATAGTGAATGTAGTCAAAGTGGCAATGGAATACTTCCTGATATGCAATGCATTTTATATCCAGAATCCTATGACCCGAGAAAGCTGTAGCATTCCTCTTAACTCTCGTTCTTCCCTCTGGTCAGGGGAACTAGGTGAGAATCATGGATCCTGGCTATCATCTGCCTTCATATATCTTGTTCCTGTCAGATCTGTCAGACTCTCTAGCCAGTGCAGAAATGACGTCAGGCTTGGGGGGAGATGTTGCTGCACAGTTCTTGTCAGAGAAGCAATACTGCGCAGGAAATTCTTGGCAGTGGTATTTTTCAGTGTCTTAATTATCACAAATGGCTGTTCTGTGTTAAGTGGTTTTTGCATTTCGCAAAAATAATAGTCCCTTTCGATAACCTTTCAGTCTTACTTTTCAGGTCTTCGCCTACCAAACTCCTAATTTTCAATGTGCTGGCAAGTCTCTCAACAAGGCAGAACAAGAGTGGAAATCATAGCAACATAAAACCAAAAAACACAAGGAGCTGTTCTGATTCGATTTCTGGCACGTTTGTTTGTTTTTTTCACTTGAGTTCTGAAATCAAGTTTTCTGTCTCGTTCAATTTAATGCTTCTTCAGCCAGTGTGCTCTCACCATATGCCCATGACAGTGGAAAAAACAAACAAACAAAAATCCAGGCTGGTTGCTTACAATCACAGTGCACGTATGTTAAGAGGCAGGCCCTTGGAAAGGAGCCGGGTGGTGCCTCTTTAGCCAGGAATCTCTTCAGGGAACAGAAAAGGCTCTCCCTCTTGTCTGCTTTTAGGCCACAAACTATTAAAGTCCTGCTCGATGTGGCTTCAGCTCGTGATGGTAAGTGGCCTTTCTCCTCCAGCTGCAGAGGTAGGCTGGTGGATCTAATCCATCTTGGAAATGTGTTTCTTCCCTTTTTCTGTCTTTGTGTTCCTTTGTATAAAAAGCAGTATCTCGCAACACTCAACTAATCAGTCGTGACAAGCCCCCTTTGAATGCTCGCTTTTCCAGGGAGGCTTCAAGCTTTTAGGCATCAAAATTCGTGAGGCTCTCTTCTGGGTGGTCCAGTTTGTTTCTCAGTGACATGCGAGAGCATTGCCTGGGGTGTGCACTGTGTGAAACTTGTCAGCAGAAATATAATTGTGCTGTTTTGATGTATTCTCCAAGGATTTACTATACTAAGATACTAGAATAATGTACTTCTCCATCTCTCTTTCCCCTAACCACATAGGATTCCATTTTAATTGAAAACCTGAGCCTACCATCATAGAAAAAACATTAGAGTTGAAAATATGTTTATATTTTCTGTTCATGCATATGTCAGTTCCCTAAGTCTTAATCACAGTACCTTTCTTGCTGGCATATAACCTTGGTTTTATTATTTTCAGAGAAGAAGTCATAGTCTTCAAAAGCAGTCAATTTGGTTTTTGGACAATGTTCTTTAATACAGTACTAGTCTCTTAGCACCTATTCTAAACCTCTCTCATTTCTTGGGTTGGACATTGATGTAGAACATGTTAATTATTTACTCCTGATAAAGTGGAACTCAAGTTTTCCTTATGTGTCTATTAAGATAGAATATAACCATAATTTGATATTTTAGAGCCCCGGGGTGATATAAATCATTAAGGTTGACAGTTCAAATTCACCCAGAAAGCCTCTAAGACCCCCTAGAATCAACTTCAGAGTGACCACAGCCATTGATATCCCCTATGAGGTGACGTCTACTTTTGCAGTGAAATAAAATTATGTGACATGAACCTTCAATCCAGATTCTTTTTAACTCTTACTGAATAATTGTGTGGGGCCATGCAAACAGGGTGTCTAAAGCCCTGATAGAAGGGCTGGGTCAGTTTTGCCATGACACTGAAACATAGGAACAGAGAGAATGCTACAGTTAGCCAGAAAGAAGAACTAGGAGTGAGGTGTGAGCAGTGCCCAGATCCTGAGACAGAGCAATGAAGCAACAGGCGGACTATGGGGCAGACCAGTGGCTTTCTTCCCACTAAGCAAGTAAAGCTGAGTGCCTTTTGAGCCTTTACAATGGGGTGCCCTTGCCAGTGCTGGAGAAACTATGCAACCCCAGTCTGAGCAGGGCAGTGGTCAAACATTTGAGGACTACGGAGAGACAAGCCCGCCAGGTTGGCAGAGAAGAGGTGCTGTAGACAAAATAACCTTCTTGCTATCATTTTGGACCTGCTGCTTTAGTAAACCCATACCCATGAGTAGTGTCTGTGAGTTCTGCACAGATTATTGAACCTGAGGGTGACGTAGGATCCTTTCGAAGAGACTATTCTTGTCAGAATAAGGTAAAGAAAGTGGGAGGAGGAGACGGGCCTGCCAGCTGCCACCAGAGGCTTCATTCTGGGGCAGGTGTGGAACTGGATTCTCCTTGTGGCTTCTGTCATCAGAGATCAAATGTAGCTCCCATCCCCATGTCTTCAACTCTTAAGCACATATGGTCATTCTCCTTGGAAATTGGCTTGACAGGATTGGTTTTGGTCTTTGCTTTGATTGCCCAACTTATTTGTTCCTCCCTTAAATTTTGGTATTTTAAATTTAATTAGCACATGTATTGTGAGTGGCAACACAGTTTCCTACATAAGCAATATCCTGGGCAGCAATAACTGAGCTCTGTTCCTTGCACATCAGCAAAAGCAACTGTTGAGACTTAGAGCTATGTATTAAACTCTTCTGGGCCCAACCTCCTGAGGAAGACATGACATGGGAGAGGACAGAAGAAATGCTCTGCGTGTAGCAGAGGTTTAGTAAGCATCATTATTATTATTACATCATCATTTCTGATCCTGATCTATCATAGATTTCCAAGATATGAACTGAGAGAGAAACAAGGCCAGATTATTAGATATGTCTAGATAGTGCTAAAGGTGGTGCCAATCAATTTAATAAAGCATACATTTTGACCCAGTTAGTTGTAGTAGCATTCAGATAATATCTTCCCTCCATTTTATCCATCAGATTTTCTTGAGAGAGGTTTTCAATCTGCCCTCAACAGTATACTGGAGACTGATTTTCATTATATGTTATTGTCCATCAACATAGGATTTACCTCTTATTTTTTGTTTAATTTATATCTCAGATTTATTAGTTTTCTGCAGTATTTCTAGGATATATACAAGCAGATGCTAGCTTTCACTTTCAGAAGAATTATAATTGTCTATCTCTACTTTTCTATCATCTTCAGCAATCTTCTAGGACACTCTCCACTTCACTGACCCTTTTATTGAAGGTTTTTCCATACATGACAGATGTTCTTTTAGTTTCCTCTCTCATGAATGCCATTTCTGGCAGTTGAGGGTGGTTAAACTCATTTGGCTTTGCTAAATGGTGAGCAAACAGCTAAAGCAATTTCATCCAAAGACTCAGACTTTATAACTCTTTATAACATGAGATTCAGAGAAGTGATCTGATAAAGTAAAGTTTCACTACTAGACACGCAACCTTGTTGCAACCCAAGACACACAACTCTTCCTGGGATGACTGTTAACATAAATTCAAGTGATCCTTGAGAAAGCAACTCCATTGACCATTAGAATAGCCAAAAAAGTAAGGAAAATGTGCAGTGTGCAAGGATTATTTCACAAAACTTACTTTATTTGGTTTTCCAAACAACCCTCTACTATTAGGCGTTATTGTGACATTTTGAACATAAGCCAACGGAAGTGAAGAGAGTTTAGGAGCTTTCCCAAGACAATTCAGGGAATAACTAGTGAATAAACAAAAGCCAGAAGCAAAGGCATTGCCTTTCGGTTTATTCTGGCCCATAATGACCTTACATAGGGTGCCTGGGGCTGAACTCTTTACAGGTATAGACTGGCACATAGCAACTGGGTGGTTTGAACCCAGCTATTACGCTAACTTTTAAGTTATTACTTTAACACTTACTCAAGAGAAATTCAGACAAAGAGTTCCCAAATTCCAGATTATGTATAGTTCCTATAGATTTAAAGGGACTTTTGATGGTAAAGTGGTTAAAGTGCCCAACTGTTAAAGAAAAACCCAGCAGTTGGCACCCACCGGACTCTCCACAGGTGAAAAATGTGGCAATCTGCCTCCAGAAGGATTTACATCTGTGGAAATCCCATGGGCAGCTTTGTTCCGCTCTATAGGTCAACATTAACCCACAGGCAGATATGGCTTTGGGGATTATTGCTTTAATTGTTTTAAATGTGGGACTCTCAAAAAGACTCAAGTATATCTAGATATGGGAATTTGTAGTTTTACAATTTAGTAATGTCAATTTTATTTTTATTAAAGTGTCTGAAAGAAGCAAAGTGAATATTTAAGGAATTTTATGAAAAATACTTTATTGTACACACCATCAATTTAGGGAAATATATGTGTGTTTCTGTACTAGAGCCTGAGAAATTAAAATAGTGGCAGTGATAAATGTGTTAGAAGAAGAAAATGATACATGCAACAAAGCATTTCATTTTAATTTCAATTTGTTTATTGAACCTTTCCAAAATAAATATAGAAAAAGTTATACTGATATCTATTTGCTAATGCATAGGGTAAAACTATAACAATCTAGACTAAATAATTCAAGACTTGTTTTTTGGGTACAGAGTTTATAAGTCATATCAAATCCAGAATTGTGTATTTGATACAGAAAGGCTTTGTTCTCCAAGGTTTCGTTTACCATGAAACCTTCAGGACTTTGTTTAAATATTCTCTACAACCCTTACATATATGTTTCTGCAGAACTTTTACTAGCCACATGTTGGCAATAAAAAATTTAGCCTGGAAATTCCAATTTTTTCCTCTTTACACAATGCAACACTCAATTTCTAGGAATAATCTAGCCTGCTACGGTTTATTATATATGTATATGTATATGTACATATATATCTAACACATTAAAATTATTAATGCACATCCAGGGTTAGCAAACTACCTGCTTATCTATAGTTGATTATATAGACTGAATCTGACTTCACTATTGGAGAAATAAGACATTTTACAGCAAGATATGAAAGGGATTGAATATGTTTAAATTATTTTTGTTTGTTTGCTTAAATGGGTTTTATGATAACCATTGAATTATGAAGACTCACTGACATTGTAAATTCAGTGCGGGTCTAAATACAGGCCCAATGTGGGACTCCTGGGAACAGAAGGGAGGGCACATTACTGCCTCTGCTGCTCACAGTGCCCGTCCTTCACTGAGAACAAAGCTATAAAGCTGTTCATAAGTATGAGTATGGGTTTCTTCATAATAATTTTAAAGACACTCAAACTCCATTTTAACAGAAGCATGTTATAAAGAGTATCCTAGCATCTTCTCTGATAAAAATCCACCCTTTTGCCTTTATCCTCTGATCGCATAAAAACCTCTCCCCTTTTCTCACTTGCAATGTGCAGCTCTGATCCAGGCATCTAATTGTGGTGCATCATTGTGGGTTACACTCTTTCTCGCAGTGCGTATTCTCACTGTCAGGCTGCATCTCCCTGTGTCTTCCTGAGTACCTTGGTTATTTGCTCTTAGGGGCCCTCGAGTTGGTTCTAACTTGCAGTGATCCAATGAAACCAAACACCCGCACCATCCTCACAGCTTTTCTTTTGTTTGAACCATTTTCGCTGCTGCTATGTCAATCCCTCTCATCCAAGAAAGTCCTCTTTTTTGTTGCCCCTTTACTTTACTAAGCAAAATGTCCTTCTCCAAAGACTGGTCTCTCCTGATAACACACCCAAAGTGCTGCTTTAAAAGAAACAGCACAGATGAATAGCTTTAACAAACAGAAATGCATCCCCCTAAGAGGGTAGGAGACAAGAAGTCCTAATTTAGTGGATGGATCTGGGCCTCAATTCTAGAGAATGATTCTTTCTTTTCTCTTAGCTTTGGGGGGAGATCCCTTAAAAGTTGGGCTTTAACAACCGTTGGAGAGCTCGTATGTCTTGATTTCAATCTTCTTCTGGTTCTAGGAATTTCTCAGTGCAAGGGACCAGGTCCAAAGGATGAAGCTTTACTCCCAGGTCTTCTTTCTTGTTGGTATTAGATTGTTGATGCCTGCTGACTTTTCTTTCTTGTCAGCAATTGTGATATAAAAACTAATGCAGGACAAACTTCAGGTAAGTTCCCCTTTTATTGCATCAGTTCTGAAGGGGATTAAGGGTGCTTCATTCAACAATTATTTCTTTTGGAAGTGATTAGTGTACCAAATCAAGTAATGAAGGTCATAATGTAACTGCCATATTTCATTGTCACATAACTGCCAATCCTCCACCTAGGTGACCCGTTTGGGGGAAAATAATTCAATTTATGACCTTGAATGCCTTCACTTTATACCATTTTTTCAATCAAGTCCCATGAAAAGCTACTTTACTATCAAAATAAATGAAAAAAGCACAACACAAAGATCAGTAAGTAGAATGAAAATACTTCCATGAAAAATTGTTTTTCATGTGAAATATTTTCCAGCTCTTTAAGCATCTTTGGGTTCTCTTTATGACATAGTCAATATGGTGCAGATGATTATTTGACTGCTAAGTAAGTCCAAGAAGCATATTTATAATCTTATTTTCAAAGCATGCTAATCATCATTACACAATTAAACATGAGTAGTTCGAATGTATTGCCTTTGGCTCAATCATATCATATACATTGTTTCCCAATTATGCACTAGGATAATTTTCTTCCCAAAGTATTTGACAAGAGTACAATAAACTATTTGTAAGCCTAGTTCTTATATACATCATTACTAGGTTCCATCATTATTTAAAGCCTTCTCCTACTGTCCAGGAAGTCAACTGGACCTCTGACAAAAAGTGGTTGATGAGAAGACAGGATGACACAGGTACTGCATGGGTTGCGGCCCATGGTAGGGATTAGTATACTATTAGTTAAAAATAATAATCAAGAACAGAAAATCCCTCACAGAAAATCTATAAAAAAGATATTAGTACTTTTTTGTTTCCTCGGACTTCTTAAAAGTGACACAAATTTAGAGGTTTGAAACAAGAGAATTGTATACTCTCATGGTTCTGAAGTTTCGAAGTCCAAACCCTGGGGGTCATGAGCAGGAGACACTCTCTGAAGACATTCAGAGAGGAATCAGCTCTGCCTTTGAGCTTCTGGGTCTCTTGGGAGTTCTTCAGCCTAGGGGCACTAACTCCAATATCTGCTCACTTCTTCAAATGGATGTTTTCTTTCACGTGTGCCTCATCTCATTCTCTCTTCCCATGCACCCTTTCCTGATTCTCTTCTTAGAAGGGCACCAGCCATAAAAATAGCAGAGTTCCTTCTACCCCAGTGTTACCTCATGTTGAATAATTATATCTTCTGCCCTTTTGGCTAACACTTTCACATTTGCAGGTAGCTAGTTTAGGAATATAACAGAGCTTTTTGAGGAACACTAGTCCACAACAGTACCCTCAAACACCTTTGAGTTAGTTGATTAGAAGCGTGTCATGTGTTTATTGTCATACAGATGCTGATTGCTGTTCTGGAAGTTGAACCCTGGTCTTAGTAATTCCAAAAGTGGGAGTATGAAAATTGTATATTTATAATTTACACATAAAATTAGTAATTGTCAATTAAGTACTTTAAAATTCATTGCATTCAGGTTAGACTTGGCAAAACCTAGAATAATTTTCACATATATTTTCATTTATTTTTTTTAAGAAGACAATTTACAGTTCACCTCGTCATATCTACAGGGCAGGGTATGAATCTGATTAGAAATTTTTCAGGTCAGTACCTACAGGAACATTGCATACCATGCAAATCTCTTGAACAGCTGATTTTGATCAGAGTGGCATGGTGGGTACACTGTGTACTGCTGACTACAAAGCCAGTCTGTGCAAGAAAGATGAGGCTTTCTTTTCTGCCCCTAAATATCTCTTATCACCTTGGCCTGGAAACCTACCGGAACAGTTCTACTCTGTTTTCTAACATCACTATCAGTTGGAAATGATTTGATGGCAATGTTTGTTTCTTTGTTTGTTTTTGAGCTTGAGAAAACAACAGTACCCTGATAGAGAGGGTGGCTGACCTCACACTTTGACTGTATGGAGATATCATCTGTGAATGGAACACGGTTTCCTGTTTCCTGTTTGGGTTAGACTCCAGTCTACATGAGAAGTGGTGCAGTCTTTTTTTTTTTTTAGGGGGGGAGGTGGGGTGGTGCAGTCTTAATGGCTTCTTTCCCTTGTTTGCACAAACCATTTCTTAACTGTACATATTTGGTTCTAAACACAGCAACAACATTATTTTACTATAAATTATATTAAGTCACAAAAGATGACTCATTTTCTTCTTATATGAAACATTATTTATTGCATCATTCTTTCTTCATTTATTGAATTTTTCTCAATTTATTCTGTATAGGAGGACTGTGAACCCAACCTACTTTGCCTTAACTCTGAATATATTTAATATCAGACATTGTACTAAACACGTTTCAGTGCTTAAATATGCTAATATTCTGCTAAATAAAAATGCTAACTTTTAGATCCCTGACTATCTTGCTAAAATTTCAATGGTTATTATGTGCTTATGTGCTAGACTGGGTAGACTAGAGTAACAAATCCATAGGCATGCGTATGTATATAAGACAGATTTTTATCTAAAGGACAATCGTACATTAAGAAAACATCCCAGCTCAGTCCAGATCAAGTCCATAAGTCTGATATTAGCCCATATGTCCGACAGCAATCCACAAAGTCCTTCAGACTCATGAAACCCATTCAATGACACCAAATGCAGGATGATCACAAGCCAATGGGTAGAAAGTCTTTGGGTCCAGTGGTGTTGCGAGTATATCAGCACTGACTTGTGCTCCAAGTGACTTCCTAATGTCCAGGATTCTTGCTGCTTCAGGGTAGGTCTGTGTGACTTCTCATCAGGTACATCTCGCAAGGAGACAGCTTTGTCAGTCAAATCTGTCAGGCAGCAAGTGTTGTCAGTAGAAAGTCTCCAAGGACATGAGCCAAGAGAGATAGTCTCCACCTTGAAGAAGGAATTACCACAGTTGCAAGAATTCTCAGGAGAAGGCCATGCCCACACAGAGGTCTCATTGGCTACCTCCAGCTTGACAGGCTAGGCTCCACCCTCCACTCTTAATCCTCAAATTGACACCAGATTAGGTGACTGTCACAGTTTACCTGTGTTTAGGTGACTGTTACAGTTTACCTGTGTTTTGATTTAATATGAAATTGCAAACAAGGGCCACAGACCCTTGCTTTTAAAAAATGTCAGCTTAAGTGCTGATCTGTCCACAGATAGGAGGGGAATGAAGTGTTGTGCTGATATTCTTCATTCCAGGCATGCTGGTGATGGGCATATTCATGATATCCATTCTTGTAGGTCAACACATAATCATACCAAAAGGCAGAGGTTGGTCTGAAGAGATACAGATCAAATTCATATGACCTAAAGATCTGCTTTTTCCCATTGATGAGACATACCTCTCCCTCTGCACTCTGACAGGCAGCCTTAGTGCTGAGACAGTGGTAACAGAGCTGTGTGGAAGTTGATGGAGCTCACACTAAGTGTAAATTCTATTGGAATATTTCGTGCAATAATTAGTTTTTTA
>PVJH01030384.1:0-24888 GCA_004026705.1 Nesogale talazaci
TGTGCCTTACCCAAGTCATGGTATTTTCAATCATTCATTGTGCTTGTGAACATTGGAAATATAATAAGGAATATTGAGAAGAAACAATGCATTTGCATTATGGTGTTGATGAAGAACATTCAAAGTTCCATGGATTGCTAAAAGAAAGAAGAAATTTTTCTTAGAAAAAGTCACTCTCTAGAGTAGAGGCAAGGATGACGAGACTTCACTTCACCTACATTGGGCATGCTGTCAGGAGATAGCGCCTAACGACCAAGAAAGAGCTTCGAAACATTGCTTGAGTAGGAGAGAGGGAAAGGAGACTCAAGGCTGAGACCAAGGACCAGAGAGAACATAAACTCTGTCTATGAGTGGAAAGAGGGTTTCCTGACCCTCTGCATCCTGAGCATTTCTTAAACTGAGGTGGCCATCAACAAGATGAAGGAACACAAGGACTGTTTTAAGGAGATAGAACAAAAGTACAATTCTGAGGGTGGACCAGGACTAGACAGTATTTTCCTCTGTTGTACAGAGAGTCAGTATGAATGGGCCTCAATACTATCCATCAGCAAAAATAAACCTTCTAATCGTGATTATGATCCATGAATTTTGTGTGTAGATTGCAAAAAAAATTGCATATCAAACACAGCAGAAAAGAAGAGTGTGCTATTGGGGATAGATGGTATCGGTATTGCTAATAAGGTTAGAGGGTAGATAGCTGTTTGACCTTTGCTTTGAACGTATGTTGTGTTTGAGTCTCCTTCCACCTTTAGAAATCACTGGAAGCCAGATCTGGTCCTTGCTCTGGTTTTAGTACTGTGCCCTCTTTTTACCAAGCACACTGTCCACTACCAGCAACTGATTCTTATCGATAACATGGGAATGATGACATAAGCTTTTACTCATGCACTTTAAATAATTTATATGTGTGTGTGTGTATATATGTATGTGTGTGTATATATATGTATGTATATATATATATCAAGTCATGGTCTTGTTGGATGCCCAATTATTTTCCCATAAAAACCTCTGTCCATTAGTTTTCACAATAAATTCCCAGTTGTAAGTTGTTGCCACTTGACTTTGGTCATGCCATAGTCCATTGTGAATATTAAGTCCAGTTTTTTGTAATATTTCTTATCATTTTACCACAAAGGACAATGAGCTGCCCAACAAGCTCTGAATTTCTCTAGCTACTTACTGAAACGATTGTTTTCTGAGCCTTCTAAAGAACATATGCCAATCCAATAAAATGGGAACATTTTGGCACATTCACTTTGCTGAGTCTTTTGATCCCTTCCACAAAACTTTGCCAAGGCAGTTCTGTCATTTCCATTGAGCTTAGCTTATTTATTTTTCTAATACAAGTTGTGATAACCATCCCAAACATGCACTTGAACCATTTCCAGGTACTTTTCCATGAAGTTAAATCTTGTCATGGGAGACAGCAAACTTAAACACAAATAATCCTTTACTAAACTTTCCTTTATCTATCTTCAATCCTTACCCCAATCTAGATTTATCAACATTTACTGCCTATAAATACTTTCTATTTTTATGGATATTGGGGAAGGAATGCAAATTAATCATATCCAGAATTTTTTTGGTAAATAATTTCTCTTTATTTTCCTCTAACATGGATAGATTTTCTTAGTTTCTATGTTAAATCTTGTCTCTCCTTTCAAAACTAATAGATAGGATAAGACATAGGGTCAGATCTAGAAGAGGGCACTTATTATGTTGGGAGGAACTCATGTCAATCGAGGTATTGTCATAGTCTTCAGGAAAGGGACAGTTACTACCCTCCAGCAAGAGGAATAAAGCCTTGCCTAAGAACCCAGGGTTTCAGTGATATTTGCAGCTTCAGTGTCTTGAACACATGCAATATATATCTTCTAATATCTTAGAGCTTCACACTTTCCCTACCAAGATTCTGAATTTAATTTGCATACCTCCCCGGTTGTGATTTCAACATTCTTTATAGTTCTATTACTTTAATAAAGAAGTTCATGATCCAATCTTCAATTTCATGCAATTTTCAGTTATGTGGGTGTCCATAAATGTGGACCTAGGGATTTCCTAACATTTGCCCCAGGACCCCATGGTAATGGATAACCTGTGGCTTATGAGTTTTCTTCTTCAGAATAACAGTGGCACTTGGCAACAGTCAACCAACCCTCACTCTTTAAAATTACAAATCCCTCTCTATCTCTGAAATGTTTTCATGTTGCATATAACAAGTCACATCTATGGGCCTGCATCCCATCCCAATTCAAGACAAAAGAAAGTCATCAAAATTATAATTCTATAGTTAACCAACTGAGAAAATGATGAGGAGGAGTGAGAGGGGGAACATCTCCCTGTCTCCAGCTTCAACAAGAAAAAGATCCCAGCTCCATACTTACTCAAAGCTGATTGCACCAGGCAGAAGTCAGACATGTCTCACTGTTCATCTGTCTTTCATCCTATCCCAAAACCAACTGTTGTTGTAAATGAATGGAGATGCAAAGAAATGAGAAGCACGTGGAATGAAACTACAAGAAAGCAGTGGACTGCAGCTTACTCATGCATGCAGCCAAGAACTGAGCTGTGTCCTTTCTTACTATGCATACTCAAATTTGGAAATAGGTGACTGGTTGCATTTGCTCAGAATTTTTAAATATTTCAATAAGTAACATTCTTGGAACATTGTTATCTAAAAACTCAGATGCTGTAAAAGTATAATCTACAAAGCAAAGAACAGAGACCAAACTCCAATATCAACATTCTTTGTTAAAAATGTCTCCTTGATTGGCAAAACATTTGTTTGCAGATTATTTTGACCTCGAATGTGTATATTGAAGTTTTGATTTGTACCCACGTTCTAGGCATGCTTTCAGCCACAACAACCCTTTCTCCCGTGGAAAAATATTCATGACTATGAAGGTTTACTGGGTACATTAACCGGTCATCACATGCCAGAATCCATAGCATTACAGATGTAGTCATTGGTTCAGATCGACACCTCTTTTCAGCCAACAGCCTAGTATCTTTTTGATGCTCAGCATCTCAGTCATTAGATTGTATTACCTTGCCTATAGGGGTCTGAGCACTTCCCTGTTGCTCTGCCTCATTGCTTTATGGTCCTGAAAGGGCTTTGACATAGAGATTGCTACAAGGAGCCCATGGCTCTCCTGGAACAAAGAAAAGGACAGTAAACTCTGAAACATTCTATGAAGCAATTATAGCATAATACCAAAATCAGACCAGGATCTTACAAGAATGGAGAGGTATAGGCTGATATCTCTTGAACATAGATGCAAAAATCCTTAATAAAATCTTGGCTAAAAGAATACAAAATATTTTAAAAGAATAATCAATCCTGACGAACTGGGATTCAAACCAGGGAAGAAGGGATGATTCAATATAAGAAAATCCATCAATATTATCCACCATATTGAGAATAGGAAAAGAACCAGATGATAGTATCAGAAGACATAGAAAAAGCATTTGACAAGATTCAACACCCATTCCTAATCAAGACACTCAAGAAGATATGAATGGAAGAACATTAACTCAATAAATTAAAACTATAAATGCAAATTCAAAGAGTGCTGGATGTGATAGAGGAATATGATAGAGTGGCAGGATACAAGATGAACACACAGAAGTCAGTCAGATTGCTATATAGAAGTGATGGGATTACAAAGAAAATAGATCACAATTGCCAAGAATAAATTGAAATATGTAGGGATATACCTAAACAAACGAGCAAGAGATAGGTAGATGGCAAACTGCTCTCAAAAGGGAGCTACACAAATGGAAAAATATCCCATGCTTGTGGATTGATGGATGCAATATTGTAAAGATGTCAGTCCTACCTAAGGCACTATATACACTCAACACAATCATGATAAAAATGCAAGCATCATTTTTCAGTTTTTCATATCTTTAAAAACGATGCTTGTATTTGTATCAGGATTATGTTGAATCTATAAGCTGACTACCAAATTCATGAGTATCTTAGTCTGAGTTGATTAGAGAAACAAATTCAGAGACATTTATATATAAATATAAAAGACCAAGCTTTGTATCAATGATGAACTGTATATTAAGAAAACATCCTAAGCCAGTCCAGAGTAAGTCCATAAGTCTGATATTCACCCATATATCTGATATCAGTCTATCAATTACTACTCAGATGAATGCAACACATACAATGATTTCAAAAGCAGGGAAATTATAGTTGGTGGGTGGAAAGTCTTGTGGACCCAGTGGTAATGGAAGCATCTCTGCCATGGCGTGGATTTCTATATTACTCCTCTAGCTCCAAGGCTTTGCTGCCAAAAGCAGAGCTCTTTGTGACTTGTCACCAGGAAGAGAATAGAGAGTGTGTGTCCTGCCTGCAAGGAGGAAGACAGGAGTTCACAGAATCCTCAGGAGAAATCTTTACCCACATAGAGACAAGATTGACTATGTCATGGTAGACTCCACCCTTTCACTCAAGTTGGCAGGAGATTAGGTAACTACCATAATATGAAAAGGGATGTGTTTAGTCCAGGTAGACTAGAGGAAAAAATCATAAACACGCATATGGATATAAGGGAAAGGTTTGTATACAAGAGAAGTGGAACATTGAGAAAGCATCCCAACCCAGTCCAGTCCAAGGTCATAAGTTTGATAGTAGCTTATATATCTATAAAGTCCCCTTCTGACTCATAAAGCACATGCAACGACACCAGGACAATCACTGGCCACTGGGTGCAGATTTTTGTTTATCTAGAGGTGGTAGAAGCATCTCAGTGCTGGCAGGGGTCTCCTCGTTGTTCCTCCTTTCCAGGGCTCAGGGTCCATCAGCAATATCCGTTGGCATTAGAAGCATCTTTGGGCTGGCAGAGGTTTCTCTTTGTGGTTTTTCTGGCTTCAGGGGTCTGGTTACATCAAAGTAAGCCTGTGGCTTCTCCTCCAGCTCCTCCAGTTTCTAGGACTCAGGTCTATGCTCCATCTTGTCTTGTTAGTCGAGCATATCCAAGGAACTGCATCAAGCATTTCACCTCCAATTGGGAAATACCATGACTACCCAGAATTCTCAGGAGAAAGCTATGGCCACACAGAGACCTCATTGGCTACCAGATTGACAGGCTAGACTCCACCCCTACATTCCCAGTGCTGAAATTGATATAGATCAGTGACTGCCACAGGATGAAATCCAAAGTTGGGGAAGGACTCCACAAGAGGAAGAAAAAAATGGGTGAACTTGCATTATCAGACTTGAAAATTTATTATACTGTCACACTTATCAAAGCAGCATGATCCTTGTATAATGATAGAAACTCAGACCAATGGATAGGAACAGAAAATCCAGAAATAAGAACAGAGAATACAGAGAACTGTATTATTAGCCTGCAGGAGAATGAACCAACATGTTTACTTCATCTGATACCCAGGACGAATTCAAGGTGGATCACAGACCTCAAGGTAAAACCCTCATTATCAGGGACATCTATGAAAAAATTCGTACAAAACTAAGAACCTTAGTTCAGAAAATACATGGGCTATCAGCAATAATGAAGGATACACCCTAAAGGAAGACAAAATAGACATGCAGGACAAACTAAAGAGAAAAGACTTGTGTAAATTGAAAGATCTCATCAAGAAAGTACTAAGAGAACCCACAGACTGGGAGAAGATAGTAATGACAAATCAGAAAAAGGTCTTATTAGTAAAATTTATAATACTCTGCAACCTTCCAACTAAGAATGAAACAAAAGTGAGGAGGCAGGCAAAAGACTTGAACAGAAGAATCACAAAGGAGGAGGAAACCTGAAAGGCCAAAAAACATATGAGAAAATGTTCCCAATCATTAGCCATCCAGCCACTGCAAACCAAAACAACCATGACATACTACCTAGTACCCACAAGGATAGCCCAATTAAAACAAAAAACAACAAAACAAAACAAAAAAGAAAGCAACACATTTTGGAGGAGTGTGGTAAGTTAGGAATCCTAACTTGAACATGGTCTTGCAAATATATACAGCCACTGTGGAAAGTGAATTGGTGATACCTAAAACTGATGGAAATTGAATTACTTTAAGACTCAGCAATCCCACCACTGGGCATATACCCAGAAGAAATAATAAACATGCCACAGTGTGTGTTCCCTTGTACATTGCTATACAGTTCACAATTACAAAAAATTAGAAATGGCCTAAATTTCCATCAAAGGACAAATGGATTTTCCCCTCCCTCCCTGACACCCCATGAATCTTTGATAATTTATGAATTATTATTATTTTGTCATATTGAACACTGTCCGACATCTCCCCTTTACCCACTTCCCAGTTGTTCGTACTCCAGGGAGGAGGTGATGTGTAGATCCTTATAATTGGTTCCCCCTTTGTACTCCACCTTCCGTCCACCCACCCAGTGTCGCCACTCTCACCATTGATCCTAAAGTGATCATCTGTCCTGGATTCCCTATGTTTCCAGTTCCTGTCTGTACCAGTGCACAGGGTCTGGTCTACCCAGATTTGTAAGGTAGAATTGGGATCATAACAGTGGGAGGGAGGAAGCATTCAAGAACTACAGGAAAGTTGCATATTTCATCATTGCTACATTGTACCCTGACTGGCTCATCTTCCCAGGATCATTCTGTAAGGGGGTGTTGCTTCACCTACACATGGGCTTTAGGTCCTTAATCTGTACTCACCCTAATTTATAATGATATAATTTTTAGTTCTTTGATGCCTGGTACCTGAGCCCCTCAACACCTCATGGTCACAAAGGCTAGTATACTTCTTCTGTGTGGGCTTCGTTGCTGCCTAGCTAGATGGCTGCTTGTTTACCTTCAAGCCTTTAAGACCCCAGATGCTGTATCTTTTGATAGCAGGGCACTATCATCTTTCTTCACCACATTTGCTTATGCACACATTTATCTTCAGTGATTTTCTCCAGAAGGGAAAAATGAGGAGCCAATACCAAGGGCTTAAGTAGACAGAAAATGTTTTGAGAATGATGATGGCAACAAATGTACAAAAGTGCTTTGCATACAATGGATGGATGTTTGAATTGTGATGAGTTGTATGAGACCCCAATAAAATTATTTTTAAAAACAGGCAATTGGGTTTTAAAACTCTGGTATATACAATGGAGTACTGCACATCCCTACAAAACATTGATGAGACAATGAAACACCTCTTCCCACGGAAAGAGGTGAAGGATATTATGGGGAACTGTTAGCCAAGCACAAGAGTTCATGAGCAACATGAGCTCACTGTGGTAAGTTCAAACAACTGAAAAGGTGCAGGGGAAATTACACATTTTACTACATTCTCCAACTAAGGACTAGATACTGTGGCAAGAATCAGACCAAACACAATTCACCAACAAAAAAAAAATTTTTAATGAGAATGAAACAATTAGCCCTTGTGTGGAAAGAATTCTTCCCAGCTCCCTCCACTCTCCCCACCCTTTATGGCCCACAGAGGGTGGGGGGAGAGAAAAGATGGAAAAGGGGGAATGGGGCACTAATCCATCCAAGGGGAGATTATTGTTTATGTCTCCACAGAAAAGGGAAAGAGAGAGTATACCCCATTCTCATGTACCAACTCTTGAGATCGACATTCCTGCTCAGAGCAGAAAGTTCACAGAGAGGACAGCAGAGCTGTCTCTGAGTTTCCCTGAGGAATCTCAATTGTAGTCTTCTGACTCTGGGGCCAGTGCTTGGCACCTCATCTGAACTGGTTGGGGCATGCTTACAAGGGGAGGTGCACTGAAAGTCTAAGGGTATATTCACAAGGGGGCTGCACTGAAAGTCTAAAGGTATAATGGGGTGGGTGTGGGGAACTAGACTGATCCATCCTTTAAGGTAGAAAGAACAATAAAGCTTTGTAGAAGGTGAACCCTAAAAGGATATAAGGGCTGTTGGTTTAGCAGCCCCTGAAAGAAAAGGTGACTAGACAGATAGATTAAAGCAAGACCTGCTTGCTACTTAAGAGAGAGATACACCTCTATTCTGGGTCCAAACAGCAGTTAGACTTAGAACTTACATGTTTTTTTCTTGTGTGTGGTTTTCTTTTGGTATCTATCTATACAAGATAGGATAAACAATGCCAAGGAGACAGCAATGTGACCTAAGGTCGGGGGTGGGGACAGGAAGAAGCAGGGGGAGGGTGAGTGATGAGCCAATCATATCAGGGAAATAGAAAAGGATCTAAAGTTGATGGTGAGGAGGCTGTAGCAAGTGTTCCTGCTCATGTTTGAGCAATTGAAATGTATTTGAGAAGAATTACTGAGAGGTGAATGATCAGTAAACATGGTGGTAGGGCAAGAGAAAAGAAAACAGAAAAAGAGGAAAGTACAATAAAGTAAAAATTGTATTTATTTATTTATGTATTTGCACGTGTAAATATATATAGAGAGATGTATTTGTCTATGTATTTATATATGTAAATACAACAAGGAAACAGATGGAATTTGAGTCTCTACTTAAATCTTACCACAGTATAAGAACAGCCTGTTCTAATAATGTGGTGATGTGTGATACTCACCTTCCTGACACAAGAGCTGAAAGTAAAGAGAGTGCATAAGCAAATGTGGTGAAGAAAGCTGATGGTGCCTAACTATAAAAAGATAACATCTGGAGTCTTAAAGGCTTAAAGTTAAACAAGAAGTCATCTAGCAGGGAAGCAACAAGGCCCACATAGAATAAGCACACCAGCCTGTGTGATCATGAGGTGTCTGTGGGAATAGTTATCAGAAGTTCAAGAGCAAGAAATCAGATTGACGTGAAGGAGCACGGACAAAGTGAAGACCCCAAATCCAACAGCAAGATCATTGGACAGTTCCTCACAGAAGGATCACATGAAAGGGATGATAAATCCAAGATACAGAATAGTACTGATGAAACATTTAACTATCTCTAGTTCTTTAATGTTTTCTCCCCTTACTTTTTGTTTTGTTTTGTTATTTTTTGTTTGTTTTTTGTGTGGGCATCACTGCTCTCCGGTGGTGGGAATAGGAGGCCCAGCCCCACTGCTGGAATTGAACCTCCATCCTAGTGGGCTGCAGTCCTGTGCACACCCACTACGCCACCGGGTATGGTCTTAGTTTTACCACATTACTTTTGTTAGACCTGCATATGTTCATTTGTATAATTAAGTTCATTTGATTCATGAAATCCAAGATAGATAAATCCTCCACCGATAGTAATGAGGGAAAGTACTCCCTGAGGGTACAGGAAGTAAGGTGGATTGGAGAGTGGAAGGAGGGAAAGGGAAAATTGACCACAATGATGACTGCCTTCCCCTCTCAGGAGAATTGACTGAAAGAATTATAGGTCAACATTGGATGGGGCAATAGATGGCAATAATAATAATAATATTTGATAATAAGAGTACCTGAAGAATAGGGGGGAGCCAGGAGGGGATAAAGAGGAGCTGATATAAAAGAGTACAAGAATAAAGAAAGTTTTTGAAAATTATGGTGGTAGCAATTTTACAGCTATGCTTGTTCTAATTGAATTATGGATTGCTATAATATCTGTAAAAATTCTCAATAAAATGATCATAAAAAGAAAATCAGAAAATCAAGCATTGTGTAGCAACATTGAAAGATTCTTTTGGCAAAATATTGAATGGTCCATGGAATGTCAAAAAAGATGGAAAGAATATACAGTCATTGTACCAACAGAAATAGCAAACATTCCACCATTTCAGGAGGTAACATATGAGCAAGAGCCAATACTGTTGAAGGAAAAATTTCAAGCTGTACTGAATGTTTTAGCAAAAAGCAGGACTCCAAGAATTGATGGAATACCAATTGAAATGTTTCAACAAGTTGATTGAGCACTAGAAGCACCCACTTGTCTATGCCATATTTTTAGAAGACAACTACTTAGTTAATTGGCTGGGAAAGATCCATATTTTTCATCATTCCAAAGAAAGGTGACAAAATAGAATGTACAAATTATAGGACAACATCACAAATATCACATGCAAGTACATTTTTGATAAAAATTATCCAGCAGGGCTGAGCTCTGGTGGCCCAGCGGTTGTATGCGGGACTGCAACCCACAGGGTTGACAGTTCAAAAGCAGCAACAACTCTCCAGGAACAAGGCTGGGCTTCCTATTCCCACCAGGGAAGTGATGCCACACAAAGAAAAAAATTATCCAACAACAATTGCAACAGTACATTGACAGGGAGCTGCCAGAGGTCCAGGTTCAGAAGAGGATGTAGAACAAGGGATATCATTGTTGATGCTAGATGGATCTCGGCATTGCCGAGGAATTTGACTGTTTGGGTTAAAACAAATTCAAGGCTTGGAGAATAATGGGAATTCTAGAAAACATCATTGTGCTCGTGTGGAATTGGTACATGAATAAAAAAACTAGTGGTGTGGGAAAAATGGAACTGGTTTAGAATCAGGAAAATTGTGCATCAGGATTGCATATTCTCATCTTATAATTGAATCTGCATGCAAAGCAAGTAATCAGAGAAGCAGCATTTCATGAAGAAGATGGGATCAGGATTTGATGACTTCATTCCTTGTAACTTCTTTGTTTTCATGGATGAAAAGGGACATGAAAGAACAGCAACTTGATGACAGAGAAGAGGTGAAGAAAAAATTAAAGGAGGTTCCATCAGGCATCCAAACAGATGAGTTTGAAAATTATTTCCAAGAATGAAATCACAGATTTGAAAAATGTAGTAAGTGTAAGGAGAGTATTTTGAAGGTGATAAGAACTGAGGTATACAATATTCTTTTGTAAAGAGGGAAGAAGTGACTTCAAGCAAGGCTAAAAGGAGTAGGTCGAGAGAACCATCCTTGTTTTAAGATGATAATTGGGAAAAATAATATAATAAGAATCATAGCGCCATAGATGGCTCTCAGTGATATAGAGTTATATTTACTTATGGTACCTCTTGTAACATAGCTTCAATGTGGAGCTGAGTTCCTTACAAGATTTTAATTTTGTATTTTTCCTGTAAGACCATAATATAGTCCATGCCAAATAAACAAAAGAAAGATATAGTTTACTGGTGTCAGGCTTAACATTGACAATTGAATGGAAGCAAAGTTACAAGAAAAGGATAGCAAACTCTTCCACTGTTTGTATTTTTGGGAAAAAGGGGTGGGGGATATATGCCTGATCCTTTCAAATTGAAAATTCTCTCTGGAATGAATCATGTGGATGTTTGTAAATTATGGACATTTCTTCCTATTCAAAATAAACAAGGTACTATTGGAAAAACAAAATAAATAATAAATAAATAAATATGTAGTTTTGTGGGGAGGGATTCCATTTTTTTCCTACTTTTTTGTGTTAAAAAAAAAAAAGATAAAATTCCTCATACAGCCAGAATGTTCTGTAGCGGCAGATGGCAAGGCTTTGTCTTACATACTTCAGATTTATTGTTAAAACATACCAGTCCTTGGAGAAGAATATCATAATTGGTAAAATGGAGGAACACTGAAAAAGGGGAAGACCAGATGTGAGTGCAGCAGGATGGCATGCAGCGGGGAGCCAGTGGAGGGGTCTGAGGGCCCAGTCCCAATGCCAACTATGTGGACAGTCACCCGTCCACCCAGGGAAGTTTGCTTTGGAGGACAGCACTGAGCCTGCAGCTCAGGGAGAGGCACATGTCTGACCAGAGAACAACAGAGCAAATGAAGGGATAGGAAGAGGAGGGCATCCTGGTCCATGAAGCCTTGAGGATTATCTCCCCACTCAGAACAGCCATTGCATAGAGAGGACCATATGACCGGTCCCATTATGAAATACGGCATCCCCTTGCTGATCCAAAGTCCTACGGGTATGACACTGGAGAAGCAGAGTCAGGAGTGCATCTGGACTGAACCCAACACACTAAGGCAGAACACTAAGTGTGTGCAGAAGAGCAGCAAAGGCAGCAAAGCATGGAGTTCGTGAGGGGGTCTCAAGGATATACTTTGGGAACAGGTTGTGGCATCCAATCAGACTCATGGAGCACTCCTAAAGGTCAACGAACAGACCTTGAACTATTTACAGGATTTTCTTTTGTTATTATTGTTATATTTTACTTATTTATGTATTTTTCCTGGACATTGGTCTTTTAGTTGTCACTTGTTTTCTTTTGTCACTTCATCTTACGATGTCTTGTCTTTTTGTACATTGTATTATCTCTTCAAGTCTATATAGATAAGATAGGCTGGATGGAAAGTCTGGAGGAGAAAACAATGGGACTTAGGGTTCCAGGGGAACATGGGAGATGGGGGAAAAGAAGTGGTGTTGACCAATCAAGGGAAAAGGAAGCAGCAAGTGATCCAAAATCAGTGATAAGGTGGGTGTGTGAAGCCTGGTAGGGATTGATCCAGAGTAATGTAACAGAGAGAATAACTGAAACCCAAATGAAGGCTGAGCCTGGTACTGGGACAAGAGGAAAGTAATAACAAATAGAGGAAATAAATAGGAAAAAAGGGGCATTCATAGAGGTCTAAATATAGGCATGAACATAGGTAAATATATTTATATATGATGATGGGGATATAGATCTGTCTGCATATATTTATAGGGTTAGTATTAAGGCAGAACATGGACAGTGGACCTCCACTTAAGTATTTCCTCAATGCAAGAACACTTTGTTCTATTAAATCGGCATTCCGTGATGCTGACAATCACTGAAGACAAATATGTGCATCAGCAAAAATGATGAATAAAGCTGATAATGCCTGGCTATCAAAAGATATACTGTCTGGGGTTTGAAAAGCTTGAAAATAAAAAAGTGGTTATCCTTTGTTCTATTAAATTGGCATTCCAAGATGCTCACCTTTCCGACATGATCACTGAAGACAAATGTGTGCATAAGCAAAGGTGATGAAGAAGCTGATGGTGCCCGGCTATCAAAAGATGGAACGTCTGGGGACTTAAAGGCTTGAAAGTAAACAAGCAGCCATCTAGCTCAGAAGCAACAAAGCCCACATGGAAGAAGCACACTAGCTTGTGGAATCATGAGGTGTCAAAGGGATGAGATATCAGGCTTCAAGAACTAAAAAGCATAACTTTGCAGGCTCACTTTCCTGATATGATCCCTGAGGACAAATGTGTGCATATGCAAATGTGATGAAGAAAGCTGATGATGCCCGGCTACCAAAAGATATAGCATCTGGGGACTTAAAGGCTTGAGTAAACAAGCGGCCATTCAGCTCAGAAGCAATAAAGCCCACATGGAAGAAGCACACCAGCCTGTGTGATCATGAGGTGGTGAAGAGATCCGGTGTCAGGCATCAATGAGCTAAAATTATATTATTATTAATGAGAGGGAGTACAGATTGGGGACCCAAAGCCCATCAATAGGTGAGGTGACATCCTTTTACAGAGGGGTTACAAGGAGGAGATGAGTCAGTTAAGATACAGGGTAGGAGCTATGAAATATGCATGCTTCCTCTAGTTCCTCTAGTTCATGCTGCCTCCCACCTACTATCATGACCCCAATTCTACCACATAAATCCAGCTAGACCAGGAGATGTACAGTGAAGTTGGAAACATGGGAAACTTAGGATAGATGATCCATCAAGACTAGTGATGGGAGTGGTAACACCAGGAGGGTGGAGGGATGGAAGAATGGAGAGGGAGAGCCAACTTCAGGGATCTACACGTAGCCTCCTCTCTGGGGCACGGACAACAGGGAAGTGAGTGTTGGGACACATTGTACAGTGTACAGGATGAAAAAATAATTTGTAAATTACTAAGGGTTCAAGGGGAAGGTGGGGAGGAAGGGTAATATAGGGAGCTGATAATGGGGGCCTGGAGGAAGGGAGAATGTTTTGAAAGTGATGATGGCAATGGGTGTCTAAAAGTGGCCTGAATACAACTGATGTTGTTAGGGACTGTGATGGGAATTGTAGGGCCCCCCCAATAAAATGATTAATTTTTTAAAAAAGGCGGGGAAGGGAAAGGAGAGTTTTTTTTGAAGAGGAGCTTGTATCAAGGGCTCAAATGGAAAATATTGGAAAATGTATATGGAAATATGTGTGCAAATGTGCCTGATACAAATGATGTACTGAATGTTGTAGTAGCTGTAAGAGCCCCCAATAAAATTTAAAAAATATTTTTAAAAATTGGTTATCTAGCTCAGAAGCAAGAAAGCTCAAAATGAAAGAAGCACACTAGTTTGTGTGACTACGAGAGGCCAAAGGGAATCAGTTATCAGGCATCAAAGAACAAAAATATCTCTGTGTTCCCACCTTCCTGATATGATCGCTGAAGACAAATGTGTGCATAACCAAATGTGGTGAAGAAAACTGATAGTGCCTGACTATTAAAAGATAACATCTGGGATCTTAAAGTCTGGAAGATAAACAAGTGGCCATCTAGCTCAAAAGCAACAAATTCCACATAGAAGAAGGCTACCAGCCTGTGTGAACATGAGCTTTCAAAAGGATCTGGTATCAGGCGTCAAAGAAGCAAAACTTAAATCATTATAAATGAGGGGGAGTTCAGATTGGGGACCCAAAGCCTATGTGTAGGTGAGGCAACATACCCTTACAGGAGGGTCGTGGGGAGGAGACAAGCCAGTCAGTGTACAGTGTAGCAATGATGAAATATACAACTTTCCTCTTAAATGCTCCTCCCCACTATTATGATCCCAATTCTACCTTAAAAATTTAGTTAGAGCAGAGTATGCATGCTAGTACAGATAGGAACTGGAACCATGTAGAACCCAGGACAGAGGTTTCCTTCAGGACCAGTGGTGAGAGTGGCAATACTGGGAGGATGGAAGGAAGGTGGAGTAGAAAGGAAGAGATGATTATCAGGATCTATATATAACCTCCTCCGTGGGGTACAGACAACAGAGAAGTGGGGGAAAAGAAACATCAGACAGTGTCCAATATGACAAAGTAATAACAATTCATAAATTATCAAGGATTATTGAGGGAAGGGGGAGGAGGGTGGGACAAGAAAAATGAGGAGCTAATACAAAGGGCTTAAGTAGAAAGCAAATGTTTTGAGAATGATGATGGCAGCAAATGTATAGATGTGCTTTGCATACCATGGATGGATATATCGATTGTGATCAGAGTTTCATGAGCCCCTGATAAAATGAATTTTAAAAAGCAACCATCTATGTGAAGCACCAGCTAAACCCACACTGAAGTAACATCCAGCCTATGTGATCCAAGGATTACAAAGAATAAAATGCAAGATCAGAGGGTGGAATTGTATTAGGGTTTAAATTAAGCATCTCTCTAGTTTGCAGAAGTCACTGGATTACAGTTGACACCAAAAATTCATTTTCAGAGGTCCCATTAGATGAAGCCTGCACTGAAATCCCTTGGACCAGGGATTTCATGAACATGCATAGTGTTAATCCGGAACATGAATAGTGTTTTTCCTCAGAAAGAGTGCATTGCAGAATAGATTACTGTAGGTATAGATTGGTTAAAATCTGACTTATTATCATTTGTTTTTGTTTTTTGACCCAACTTTTATTTGTTCTATTTTCTCTTGTCTTCTACTTTCTCTTGGATTGGATTGAGGCTTTTATGTGTTTTAATTTGTCATTGTTGGGATATTTTTGTTTGGTTTTCATATATATATATACACACATATATATACACACATATAGTAGCTAGATGAATAATTCTATAGGGTTATGGCAAGGGAAGATGGGAAAATGGAGTGTTAATAGCAATGAGTACAGGAATGAACATCTATATTCTAAAATTGGTTGTGCTGATGGTAACACGACTCTTTTTAATATATTTAAACCAATGAATTGAATGGTATGTGGTGATATTCCAATAGAACTGTTTAAAGAAGGAAAAAATAGGAAGACCTTCAAGACAATTGATTGACAAAGTTTGATTGGCTGATCAGTGCAACAATGGCTTCCACATAGCAACAATTGTTAGGAGGGCTCGGGATTGAGCAATGTTGGCTTCTGTTGTGTACAAGGTCACTAAGGATTGAAATAAATTTAACAGATATTTTTAATTACCTTTTTTTAACTCAGAGTCCTAAAGGCAACCACTGCTCTGAGATATTGTGTAAAAGTGAATTGTTATAATATGTACATTTGAATAAGAAAGTAAAACTGAAGAAAAGATGAAGTCTACTCAAAGGCAAGTTAATGGGGTCCAACTAAATATAACCTTAAATCAATCCTATCAATGTCATAGAAAGAATGTAGGTCAAATCTCCAAGTAAGTGATCAGAGAAAACAGAGTTAGAATGTTCTTATCTCTGCTCTCCATTAGTCATTACTTCAAAACTATGACTATGGGCAAGGGTTATAAATCCTCATGTACATTTAGTTATCCTTTCTTGCGTTTCTTCCCTCGTTGCACTTAACCAGTGGACTCATGTGGTCACTATCATGAACATACTAGGCTATATCCTATTCAGCTCCCTTTAACTTTTTTAAAAAAAAATTTCTCTTTAACTTTTGATCCAAAAGTTGTTTTCTCTGATGGGTACTGAATTTTCCCACATTGCACATCTAAATGCTAATATCCTACTCAAAATTTAAATAAGAATGAGGAAATATGGTGAAAGTATATTTGATCCTTCCTAAATTTGAATCTATCCTGAGACTGGGATTGTGAAAAACCAATCACAAGAACAATAACCAAGTAACTATTCTCTCTTATTCTGCTGTACTTTATGCACCAAACAATACCATGTGTGGGGAGTACGGTCAATATGAATCAGAAAGGATCTTGACAGCAATAGATTTGTGTGTATGCGTATAGCCATTGACATACATGTAGTGGGCAGCTCCTGAGCCTGAAAGCACTAACCTAAGTTAGTATGCTTGGAGTGGAAAATACAATGAGGACATGGCAAGAAAGTCGATGAGGTCTTAGATTTTCAAGCCCAGAGAACTCTTGGCAGAGTGCTTGATTCTTGTCACCACAACTTTAGATTGCTCCACAAGAAAGCTTGGTTTCCAGATTGTACATCAAAAGTTGTTTATCTGAAACTGTCATCTATACATTTGGTCAGTTTCAGCCCTGTAAAACTTTCCAAGGGTTGCTTTTAATATGGAGACACTGAGAAGTGTATTTCGGTCTTGAGTGGACTAATTTGGATGTATCTTGAAACCTGGTATGACAGTGAATGGGCAAATACAACAAGCACAGTGGGATGGATGTAGAGTACTAAGAATTCACTCTTTGCGATTGAAGATTTGGCTCATCACATGAAGTAGTCAAGCTAGATCAATTCCTAAGATAACAAAGGATAAAGGAAATCTAAGTTAAGTATTGGAAGAGGAGGAAGTACTCTAGCTGATTAATAATAAAGATCTTTCCTTAATTTAGTTTATCTTAAATTATCTTTTCTTATCTGCACACACAATAGCTTATGTAACAATGCCTCCAAAAAATGTTTATGGCCAACTTTGAGGAAGCACGTTTCATAGTACGAAAACACATATTGAGGGAACTCCAATCAATGGGATGAAACAAAATATATTTGAATTAATTAATGTAAAACAAATGGTCTCTTCCCACTCTCACTTAATTCACAAATCAACTGAGTTACCCAAGTGAACTGGTTTCAGGGGAGCTTCCAAATTAAGAATATACTACAAAGAAGGCCTAGCCTGTCCACTTCTGAGGAATTGGCCACTGAAAACCTGATAAATGGAAGAGAAACACTGTCAGAGAAGGTGACAGAAGCTCTCAAAATACAACAAGGGAAGAGCAGCCTCTTCAAAGTAGAATCAATAGTATTGATGTAGCTGGAGTCAAGTTTTCAGGACCTTCATTTGCTGGTGGTGCACAACTCAAAAGAATAAGAATAAATAACTTCAAACATCCATGAGTAATTTGAATGTGAAATGCATAAAATATGAATCTAAGGAAAATTAGAAATCATCACAAATAAAATGGAAAGCATAAAGACCAATATCCTTTGGAATTGTGATTGGAAATGGACCGGTCATTCATTTTTTAATCAGTTGACTATTTTCGGAATGAAAAATTCAGAAGGAATGATATTTATTATCAAAATAATATTTCAATATATAGCTTGAGGTACAATGTTGTCTGTCAATTTATGCAAGTATTATTCAAATTATGCACCAAGCAATAAGCTGGTACAGAAAAAATTAAAGGATTCTACCAATTTCTTCAGTCTGAAATGATCAAAAAAATGCAATAAAATCATTGATAATTACTGGTGACTAGAATTTGAAAATAAAAAGCAAAGAGGGAGGAATAGTAGTTGGAAAACATGGGGATGGTAGAAACAAAGCTGGAGATGGACTTTTGCAAGACCCAAAACTTCTTCATTGCAAATACATTTTTTCAACAATAAACATGGTGACTGCACACATTAATTCAACAGAAGAAATGCATTCATTGGAAGAAAGTATGGAGAAAGTCAGTATTGGCAGCCAAAATAAGGCCAGATGATAGCCATAGAAAACCCCAATAAATGCCAATAGGCAGGTTGAAGTTGAAGTTTAGTATATTTCACCAGATTTTCTAGAACAGTTCAACAAAAATATTTAGCCTACTAATGACAAAATACTCAAGACACTAAAGGAAGATATGAAGAACATCATACATGAAGAAAATAGTCATCAAAAAGACAAGAGAAAAAGAAAATTTCAAAACAAACATCAGAAGAAACTCTGAAATTTGATGTTGAATTTAGAGTAGATAAAGCAATTAGAAGAAAAGATAAAATAAAAGAGATGAAAAAGTTTCAAAATGTAATTCAAGGAGACAATATAACTTAGTATAATACAATATGTAAAGATCTGAATTAAGAAATTACAAAAAAAGAAAAGCATACTTACATTGTCTGAAGCTGAAAGAAAGAAAATGTTAAGCCTCAAATTGAAATATTGAAGGATTTTAGGGTCACAATGTGTGTGTGTCAGTCCAGGTAGACTAGAAAAACAAATTTCATAGACACGCATATCGATATAAGAAAAGGGTTTATATACAAAAGGAATGGGACATGGAGAAAGCATCCCTGCCCAGTCCAGTTCAAAGTCGTAAGTCTGATATTAACCCATATGCCTGAAACCAGTCTATAAAGTCTTCTTCGGACTCACAAAGTCACAGATCAGTGAGTGCAGAATCACAGTGCTGACAGGGCACCTCGCCCCCAGGGCTCAGGGTCCATCAACAGCAGAACCAACTCATTGCTGGCAGAGGTCTCTATCTGGCCGCCCCATCTTCAGAGGTCTGGCTCCATCAGGGCAAAGCTGTGTGGTCTCTCCACCGGCTCCTCCAGCTTCCCGAACGCTGCCAGCTTGTCTTGTCTGTGATTAATCGTCTCTGAGACTAACTCCCAACAACTGTGGGAGGTAGCATCTCATCTTCACGAGGGAAATATCGTGAGATTTCCCAGAAGTCTCATGAGAAAGCCATGCCCACACGGAGGCCTCATTGGCTACTCAATGGCTATCTCCAGATTAACAGGCTAGACTCCACCCCTACATTTCAATCATAAAATTAACATAAGCACATGACTGCCACACAATGAAAGACATGGGAGTCTCAAAAGATGATTAATGGAATGCACAGAGTCACTTTACCAAAATGAACTTGTCAATATTCAACCATTTCAAGAGGTAAAATTTGGTCAAAAGTCAATGATGATGAAGGAAGAAGTCCAAGCTACACTAAAGCTATTAGCAAACCAAAAAAAAAAAAAACAAGGTTCCATGAATTGACCAAATAACAATTGATATATTTCAACTATTTGAGGAAGCACAGGAGGCTAAGAAATTTGGTAGACATCTATCTTGCCAATTGACTGGAATAAATCCATATTTATGGCCATACAAAAGAAAGGTGACTTAAAATATAAGGATTGAATAATATTATTAATATACTATGCAAGTAAAGTTTTCCTGAAGATTATTCAGCAATGGTTGCAGCTGTACATCGACAGGTAGCTGCTTGAATTTCAACTTGGACACAGAAAGCATGACACAAAGGATCATTTATGATGTCAGTTGCTTGAATTTCAACTTGGATACAGAAAGCATGACACAAAGGATGATTGATACTTGGATGAAAGCAGAGGATACCAGGAAGATGTCTACTTTTGTTTTATTGACTCAATAAAGTCATTTGTCCATGTGAATCATAGCAAACTATAATTTAAGAAGGATGAGAATTTCAGATTATTTCAATGTGCTCTTGGAGAACCTTCACAGGGAATAACAGACAATTGTATCAATAGAAAAAGACAATATTACATTGTTTAAATTAAAGAAAGGTGTGTGTTAGGGTTGTATCTTCCCACAATGCATACTCAATGTATATGTTAAGTGAATAATCTGAGAAGATGGGTTATCTGAAGAACACAACATCAGAATTGGAGGAAGTCTGTGAAAATCAACCCTGTTGCTGAAAGCAAAGAGAACTTGAGACACTTGCTGATGAAGATCAAAGATTTCAGTTTTCTGCCTGGAATGTTCTTGGAAGCCAAAGTCAAGAAATTGAACAACAACGTGCTGGGCAAATCTCCTACATAAGATTTATTGCGTTGAAGAGAAAGGAAGTCATTTTGAGGACTAAGGTGTGCTTGACCCAGTTATGGTTATTTTCAATAGCCTCATATGAATTTCATATGAATGTGAAATTGGGACACTGAATGAGGAAGACTGAAGAAGAATTATGCATATGAATTACAGTGCTGGCAAAGAATACTAAACATACAAATATCTAGTTTAGAAGAAGTACAACCAGAAGAAAGGACTTAGTCTCATGTAGTCTGGACTTGTTATCAGGAGGGACTAATCTAGGAAACAAACGTCATGCTTGATAACTAGAAGGGCAGCAAAGATGAGATGGAATGGCACAGTGACTGCAACATTGAGCTGAAGCACAATAGTGAGTATAAGGATCGTGGGCAGTGTTTTGTTCTGTTATGCATATGGTTGCTGTGAATCAGACATCACTTGACAACAATATAATACTGTCTCACATATATCCTTATTCTTGCATTTACCGTTTCCCTGGTTTTCTCTGACCTGTACAATCTCCCCCTCCTGGCTTTCCATCCTTCAACATCCCTGGATCTCTCCAGGAAGGCAGCAGAGCTCAGTGGTCAAGAAGATTCACTCTGACAATCTTGGTTTCATCCATCTATCAACGGAGCCAGTCATCTTGCTATACATGAATGACATGGCCCACATATCAGTCATTGTCAATATGATATTTACATTGGTAATAGGAACATAAGATTTAAGAAAGTAATCAGATAAACACACCAAAAGACTTGCAATCCCAAATGTACTACTTATTGTGCATTTTAACCTGTATAAATATTTTAATGTGAAAGTGATCATTATAATATTTTTACTCTATCAGAACACATTCATATATAAATATGCAATGCCTTTGAGATTAACTTTATTCTTTATAGAGAGATTTATAAGCCAAAATTTGGAATGAATATGAACTCTTCTAAACAGTAACACAAAAAAAGTCATCAATGTAAACATGAGTTGTGTGTGTATGTTATAAGTCAATAAAGATTGACATGATAAAATAGACAGAAAATTAAAATTCTGGACCACCTAGTGAAGAAAGAATACTGTTGTCTGATAATTCAGATTGATGCTTCCGTTCCCAAAGAAAATTAGAATATGTTTTGTTCTCTACCAGAAGGTACTGACTTTTTCTTGTTGCTATTTAATCTTTCCTGGCATTCATTGCAAAGATGATGAAGACCATGGGGTACCACACATTTTACTAAAGATGTGATCATTTGGTGTTAAGTCTAAAGCTTAGAATGATATTTTTCAAGCACTAAAATTATAACTTTGTCTACTATGGAAAATAATGTTGGTTCATAAAGTTTACCACCTATTAATCACTTAGTTCATGAATAAACTCACAGTTCTTATTTTTCTTTCCATTAATCCTCTACCCTTTCTCAAAACTCTTTCAAAAGAGAAAGCATTTTTCCACCAGAAATTAATTTTGTCCTGGTCTTACAGGAGTCCTCTTTTACCCCTAACTCTAAATAGAGCTCAGGTTTTTATTTTATAAGACCACTTAAACTTGTGAAGATAAAGTAAGGTCAAATAGTCTATCAGTAGAAATCCACTTGAGTTCAATTCAAAGATAATCTGCACCATGTACAGACACACCCACCCATCAGCTTCAGCTGAGAACTCAGAAGAAAACAGGGTAGAAAGAAAGATTTGGCAAACAGCTTCTAAAAAAAGTAATCAGTGGCAAATCTTTGCATCACAATTATCTCTACACCTGATGCTGTAGTGATGGCACAAGGCTGGGTAGAAATTTGTTCCATTGCATAAGAGTCCTTAAAAGAGGAAGAGGAATAACCACAGGAAGTTCAACAGAAGTCATAGTATTTCTGTTACTTTTCAGTTTGAAAAGGTTTTCAAGTTTCAATAGAAATGTATTTGTTGAGTAAAGTTGCTAGCTGCATTGTATAACATGAAAGAGGTGAGGAAAATTAGGCTATCTGCACCCATAAATAGTCCAGTCTCAGAAACCCTTCACCCAGAACTCCTTATAGAGTCTAAGCAGAACTAAATCTAGAGTGGGAAAGTAAATGCAAGCAGGAGGTCACTCATCAAATGCTCACTAAAGATATTTAATGCATGATCTTAATGGTCCAGAAATGTAATCAGGGTGTTTTATCTTGTAACAGTCTAACATATATATTAAAATTTGGGGGGTTAGAAGGTAATGTTGGATATTGGAAACCCAAGGTGGCTGTTGAAAAAGGAAAAAAAAGAAGGAAACTTAGAAACTGTAGAAAAGCAGAAGCAGAATAGTTGCAAAGATGACACTGAACTTTCCACATTAATCATCCTGTTTTAACATTTGGTAGCAATCTAAATTCTTGATGAAATGCATCATAATTTACCTAACAGGAGGTAAATTATAGTTTAATAACATGTTCCTAGAACCTGCCAGGGAAGAATCAGTGGGTGTGGCTGAAGCTGGAGATAATTGGAGGGTATGAAGGCAGACATGAGGTAAGTTGAAGGAACAGCAGAGCTAAAAAAAGCAGTTCCAGCAATTCATATTGCTTCAGCATGCAAATTCAGAAGTCATCATTGAATCAAACCAATTATAAGTAGGACTGGTCCAATCCCGAGAAGTCAGAGACAGTGATGTTCATTCAGAAATCCAGAGTCACTGAAGTAAGCTCAAAGGGAATCAATCAACCCAAGTCAAAACAAGGACAGATGATTCGTTATGAAGCAGTAACGGACGTGCATGAATCAGGCCAATGTGACATTGTGCAACTCTCTAGGTTGCCATATTTACTTTATATATGCTCACTTCCTACACAAAAGTCTTCCACCTGTCTTCAGGAAGTTTTATCCTTTTTAACATTTAGTCATGATTCCTAGAACTTGATATCTCATATTTCAGTGACTGAAACTCCAGGGCAAAAATGAATCAGTATTTTCTTATTATTCCTAAATTATAATTGCAATAGATTTCTGACCTGTTTGGTATATAGTCAAGTCCAGGAAAATGTGAGGTCATCAAAACAATATTTTGCATGTGCTCCAAATCTGTAATTTTCAGTTACAGTCACCATACAAGGTTTGTGGTCAATGCAGTGATGGAGAGATCTCTACAAAGCCACAGGGACCAATTGTACACATCTCTTCACCAATCTATGTACAATGAAATGGAGCTGGTGGCTTGCAATTTCCTATAGTAGCAGATGCCACGTTTCTTTTTTGTTTTGTTTTCTTTTAGAGGCACTTTATTTAGACAACTAAAAACAAATAGATGATGTTCAGGAGCAAAATACAAAGAAAAGAAATCAAACCAATTACTTTACAATATATTTCCTCTTCTTTACAACTAAAGCAAAACATCTTTCTGCTTTAAGGGAAATCAGAAAAAATTGGGTCATTATGTTTTTCCCTCCATAGTAGCATAAACAGCTATACTAATACCAGTTATAACATGAGGAATTGGATATTGGCTTGCACATGTTCATTCCAATGTCCAGTCAGTCGTCTTAACTCCACCTGCCTTCTGATATTTTTGAGTTTCACTTACAGGTGACCAGGCTAGTTCCCGTGCTGCAACTAATTCAGATCCCCTTTATTTGCTGTTCCTGTCTGTCTTCAGTAGAGTAGCCCCATCAAATAGATGCTTTTCTCTGCTTGCTTTTTTTCAGCCCATGGGTTGTAGACTATCTGTGGCATATGTGATGAGGCTTTAACTTCAGGAGTTGAACTATAGATGGAATCTGAATTCTCTGAAGTAATTTCTTCTAGTTCCTTTTCTGTTGTTCCTGGAAAACTAATCTTCGGCTTCACCATCTCTTTCTTCAGAAAGCACACATTTCCAAAGGCCATATGTTTTCCCTACATCAGTTTGCCACAGATGCAATGTTCCATCTTCAGAACCACTGGCATAATGCTCTCCATCGGGACCAAACCTCGCACAGTGAATAGCACCAAGGTGTCCTTTGCAGAATTGTAATTCTTCTCCACTATTATAATCAGGCTTATAAAAGTTAAAGTTGTCACCACCTGCAACAACAGATCATCTCAGGATGAAGCGATGGTTGCAGGAGTTTCAAAAAATTTAATCGGATCCGAGCTTACTGCACTATGAAAAACAATAGATCATGCATAAATCGCTACCAACATCTCACCCTTTGGAATATGCCTGCCAGCAGGCATATTAAAATTTAGACATTTTACTTCTGTCTTAGGAGCCAGATCCAAAGGCAAACAGTTTTATCATCAGCTGAAATAATTTGCTTATTCTCACTGCACCATAGAACCTTTTTAATACCAGAAGGGTGTCCACTAATTTCCTTAGATTCTGCTTCAGGATTGTTCGAGTCATAGATGCGTAACTGTTGATCTTGTCCTACAGTTAACGAGTAATTGCAATCCTGAGTAAAATCCACACTCTTGGCAATAGTTTATGGGTCAGGGTCATCAATTCACCTCCC
>PVJH01030385.1:0-24841 GCA_004026705.1 Nesogale talazaci
AAAATATCTCTTAATATCTACCTCTTAACCTTGCCTAAATCAATCAAATCTCACCCTGATAGGAAAATATCAGGACCACCTATTCATCTGATAATTACTAAACACCCAGTATGTCTGTCTATGTTAAGGACTAAATAAATAGTGATGGGAATATGACAACATCTCTGCCTCAAAGCATGTCTGATATCCTGAAAAACTCCACCCTTATTTCTAAACTGAGATCTATTTTATATTAATAGTCACTCTTTTACCCTTATTCTGTCTGCCTCCTAGCTAATAAAGCTACTCTTTCTCTCTTTATCTTGTCCTTCTGAGAAGCATTAGCCATAACACCCATGAAAAAATGAAAAAGAAAATGGCAAAAAAACTGAGAGGCTCACAGATGTGAGGGAGAAGACCAAAAAAAGATGTGAGAGAAAATAATTCAAGTCATAGTATAATAAAAACAGATTGCAAAGACAAGCACTATGTGGAGAGACCTAAAGGAAGTTGAAGACTGCAGCAGCAAGACATTGGGGTAAGACATCAATCAGTAGGGTGTCTTTGGTGTTGTATGTTTGCCAGAGAGTCAATTCTTGCTTGAAAGTCAAAACCCATCTAGTAGTTGTGTGCCTGGAGAAACGAAAATGTGTGATGTTCATAGCACTGAAGCTGAGTTAATCAGCTTCCAAGCCTGGCCTGGATTTTCCAGCTCAGAACCGTGTAGATCTTTAAAAACACAAGTAGAGTATTTTCAAGAGAACCCTGTAAAGAAGCCAGGACTCTATATGGTGCAAACAATCTGCACCTATCTATTCATCCAAAGGTTGGTAGTTTAAACACACCCACGAGTGTCTTGGAAGAAGGGCCAGGTTTTGTTCATCTAAGACAATGGCAGCCAATAAAACCATCTGAATCAGGTCCCCGTAGTACTTTCAGGGTGTGGCCATGAGTTGGAATCATCTTGAGGGAAATGGGTTGAGTTTCCTTGCTTTTTCTGACTTTAAGAGAAGCCAGAGTGCTGCATTTGAGAAACAGGGTCCTACCTCAAATACAAAAGATCGTAGGAGTGAAGGACAGGTGACAAAGTGGAGAGCGCTCAGGAAACAGCACTGCTCATGGAATAAAACTAAAGAGAGCGGTCCTGTCAATGTGGTTTTTTGTTGTATGTTTACTTATTTTAAATCATGAGCCTGTAAAGGTTTGGACAGGCACTGTACTGGTATTAGGTGAAAGGGTGAAGATGCTAAGGGCAGAAGGGGAGAGAGCTGCATGCTGGGACAAAGAATTGGAGAACACAATTCTGGTTCCTAAGGGAGGATGAAGCCAGAGAGGCTCAAAATCAATTAAATGTTTGAGTTTTATATTCACATGAAAACAAACAAAATGTCAGAGTTCTATTGCCTGATCAGCTTTGGAGGCCTCAAATCTAAAGTGGGAAAGCATTATATGCTCTGCATTCAATTACTGCTGAGAATCTTTGACCTACAAAACAAACAGGACATTTTACAGAGATCCAGGGAGCAGAGCGGAAAGTCTCTCGTGTTCCATCTGATATTACATGAGATGTTCAGCTCTATGATTCCCTCGACCAAACAAAAGAGCCAGCTGCAGCCACGTCCTCAGAAATCCCAAGTCCTTTCCACTTCGAAGCCTCGGGAGGATCAAACTCAAAATTAGTTTATTGTGAATGTAAACAGAATTCAGGCTGGAAGCAATGGTCTCCTGCCTTTCATTAAAGACCCAAATAAGTTAAAATAGGAAGCTTTTCTTAGTTATATCCATGTTGCTCTACTTTAGGTAATTATATACATTCCACCAAAAAGGACTGTTCAGTTCATTTTAGCATATCTGCCCCAAATATACACTCCTCAATATGTGTGTGTTCAGTACACACACACGTACACCAAAGTCATTGGAGTTGAGACTATTACTCCTCATGGTGACCGTCTGCATGCACAGGGAGATGGCACTCCCTAAGATGCCTAAGAATGTCAGCTTCAGACAGCAGATCTTTGAGGCTTTGTACTAAAGAAATCAAATCTCATGGGGTTCAAGTCACCACTTTTCCATCAATAATGAAAGATTTAACCATTTGTGTCCACAAAGGTTGGTCTGCTGCCAGTCTCTCATAGGGTAGATAGATAGATATCAGATAGATAGATAGATAGATAGATAGATAGATAGATAGATGATAGATAGATAGATAGATAGATGATAAATAGATAGACACACATATGTACATGAACTTTTGTTTTGTAATCGTCTGATGAATGAATTGATAAATGCCTTTCAGCATGGCAGAAGAGGATAAGTGAAATGGGGAGCTGACAACAACCAGTACGAAAAGAAAATACTCTATACTGGTTGTGGTGGTGATTGCACCAAATTAATAAGATTAAGCAATGAAATCATATGATATTTGAAATATATGCCAATACAGCTATTTTTCAAAAATTAGTCATAAGGTCAATTGTTATGCATTATCAGCCCTATGGATCAGATCAGAAGTATGTTCCAGAAATTTTTAAATTATATATATTTTTAATAGCTGCCTAGGTTTTCTTCTGAATATATGCATGAGGTACCTTCAAAAAACCTTGGGAACGTCTATTCCATTTCCTCAAAATTTTGAAGAATATATATATGTATATGTATATACATGCATATTTTCATGCATACATACATACATTCAGTAATATTAAATCTAAAACAGCATAGCTCTAAAGGAGGATATAATTATTGCAGGGATTTTCTGAAGGGTAAATTAAGTTAGAATAACTAGAGAAAATCCAGAAAATATAGCTGTGTCTCACCTGGGGTTTATAGAATAACCAAGATGAATATAAGAAAGCAGAGGACCAATGTGTTTGATGTGAGCTGTGAGGGTAGAAGGGGAAGCAGAAGAAGAGAGAAGATGAAGGAACTTTAATAATGTATGGCGAAAGAGGAAAGGAAGACAGGGGAGAGGATTGTAAGGAATTTTATTTTCAGTTCAGGAATTTTGCATGTATCACATAATTTAGCCTTACTACACTCTGGGAGAGTATGTAAATATCTAAAATATGCCTGTTTTATGATCATGAAAGGAAAGTTTAAGGAAGTTCATTGGTTACAGGTTCATAGTTAAAAAGAGTTTTCACCAAGCCTCCTGCCTAAATATGTATGCTACCATAGATCATGTGTGCAAAGGCAGCTCAATGAACTCAGTAGGGGGGTGGAGGGATGATGCTGAAAAATATCTTCATCTATTTCCCACCTGAGATAGGTATGACCAATCATTGAAAAGATTAGTGCACCCAAAGAAACAGCTTTCTCGGAGGTGGGGGGAGGGGGAGGAATATTTTGACAAGATGTTTTATACACTGTATACAAATAGAGTAAATTAAGAATTTTTAAAACTCTCATGTGAACCCCCTTCCATTGTATAAGAAAAGAAAACACCGTCATTTATGTTCTAACATAAACAGATGAGAGAAAACACAAATCCTTGAGGAAGAAGGAACAGAGGAAAGAATTTTGGGAAAAGCAAAGCAAAAAGATATCACCTACTCACTGGAAACTCAAAACAGAATGGACTGCAATTCCAGTGGCTTCCCAGGCAGGAGTCTATGCGCCGCAGTATTTGAGAATGATTAATGAATTGACCTCCTGCGTGCTACTTGGAAAACACACCAAGTGTGCTGAGTTTGGCAGACTGGAAGAGGAAGAACTATTCCTATAGAACAAAAAGTTGCTGTTGCCAGTAGCTATTAACTCGTAGCTGTATCAACACTTGTGCTGTTAACAATAATCTTATCCAAGAGTCTATGCTTGTAGAACCTCAGGGGTTGAAGAAATATGTTATTGGCAGCATCCCGAATAATCTAAGTAGCAGCGTTTCAACAGAATGGAGCCACACAATTCTCATCTAGAGTTGGGGTTTACTTTCTTAGGACATGGTCTAAGGCTGGAAGTAAAAAAGCGCCTCCCCCCACCCTTCTGCTATGACATGTTTTTTACCTCTGTGCCCTGATACTTAAACTTCTTTTACATCTTTGGTACTCACAGAATATCAATATTTGTTTCTTGAAGGCTTTTGAATCCAAACATGCTAGACTAACACCTTTCTTAAATTACCCTCAGAGGTGTATTTGAAGGTATTGATGTCATCTCAAGGTTTCATCTGTTTCATGATCAACTACTGCTGATCATCTTCATTTCGGATCCAACGACAAACTTCCATTTGAATTTTCTTTTTGTTCTATTCTAGTTTGGTCCTTGAAACAATGCTAAAGCTAATCAGAGAAAAATAAAAGAACGTCATATATAGTGGCAAGCTAAGTTTGTAACAGAAAGTGGGGGAAATAGCCTGTAGAATAAGGAGGAAAGTTTTCTAGGTCTTAATTTTTCTTTCTATTGGAATTGGGGACAACAATTATACAACAGCCCACTGGTGTTGAATAGAATCCATCCTTATAACAAACCTAAAGGGTGGAGTAGAAGTGCCCAAAGGGTTTCACGACTGCAGTGGGTATCTGTTGGGCAGTCAGCATCGAACCCAAAGGTTTCTCAGAGGAAGTAAGAAGTGACTTTCTACTCCTAAAGCAGATACAGCCCTGAAACTCACAGGGCTAGTAAGTGTTACCTTCTTCTAATGGGTCTATGACTCAGAATCAACTCAATGACAGTGAGTTTGTTTGTTTGTTTATGTTGTTGCTGTTGCTAGCCTTTATGGAAGCAGATTGTCACACTCTCTCTCTGTGAGTCTTGTGCATTTGAGCTGCCCATATTCCCTTTAGTAGATGGCCACTTTAATCACTGAAACGCCAGAGATTTTCAATTAGAATCAGTTGAGAATATATATTCATACATATACATGCATACATGCACACATATATGTGTGTGCGTGTGTGTATACCCACACACATAATTAAGAACAATGAGTTCTTGGCAATTCGCTGTTGCATTCTTGGAGACAGTTTTTTAGCTCCATCCTTCTCTATAGTTCCAAGATTGTCTTAGGATTTGTGCCATATGTTTTGCACAGTAATTCAACAGAAATTCACAACACATTTCTAACTTGCCAAGAACTCAGTTATCTGCACCCTTATAGCTTGTGCTTTGTGAGTAGTGACAAGCAGAGGTACAAGGAGTTCTGTGAGAGGAGCATGTCTACAATGCTATGGCAGAGAAGCCATGAGACACCGTCAAAGAAAATGACAGTAACAACACTACTGGCCCAATGAAGGAGGCTTCCCTCTCTCACAGAACTCCAGAAGACACAACAATGGCAGTGGCAGCAGGCAAGACAATATTGCAGTGGGAATGAATTGCTAGCGAAGTGGTGTCATTAGGGTTGTTGCCACCAATGCATTACATCCATACCACGAAAAATATATATACAATCTGTGATCTACCAGTCAGGAGAGTGTGTCAGACTGCAGAATCTTCCACGTGATCAGGGAAGGGTCTCTACTTTAGCCAGTGAGAGAAGAGAGGAGGAAAGGGAAACCATATGGATCCAGTAGCCACAAGAGTACAAACTTCTGCTGTTTACTTTTAAGGGTGAGTCTAAGTGATTGAGAATGCATCCGGGTACGAAAGTAGAGCACATTAGGTCAAATAGACAAAAGAGTCTTAAAGATATGTGGCTCTGTAATATTGAACCAAACCTCTCCACATTCATAAAGAGAAGCTACCAAATCCTGTGGCATGTTAACTACCAAGGAAGTCATGAAGGGAGCACAGATGGATCTAGGTTCAAATGTTAGTTCCACTGTTTATCAGCCATGTGGCTGTAGGAAAAGCTTGTATACTTTGTTCAGCTATTCAATAAGTATTTATTGAAGACACATTGTATGTTAGTGCTGGCCTTTGAGAAATTCATGAGTGATAAGAGAAAAAGGATTCTATGAGTCACTACTACTGGGTGCTAACTGAGTACTTGCACAAAGGAGGCAATGTTAAAGTTAAATCTACATCTGATCAATTGCAATTTCCAACAATACAGTGAAACTGACCTCATCACCTTACATGGTACCTTTTCCAAACCCCACTGGGATGACTGTATTTCCATTTGCATATGCATATGTTAAGAAGAAAATGTTTTTTCCAGTATCTCAAGGAACAGCAGGCATAGATACAAAGATGGCCAAGGCTAAGAACCACATCACCTACTACCAATCCTCCAAATGTCAGGAGAATGGCATCAAGTAACCCAGATTATCACAAGATGAATTTCTAAGAGAGTCAATCTCCTGTTTTTGAAAAACATGCACTTTACCAATAAGCACAAGAAGAGACTAAAACTATAGGCCAATAGCACACAGCCATGAATGGTCTTGCCAAGGATATCAATGCTCTTATGAAACTGAAGGAGGTCAAGACTAACATCTTAATGGACATCAACCACAAAATCAGTCAAGTGGCTTACATTTCCCATCACAACCTTGGCAACCAGGCTCGGGTATGTGTTGCCTTGAGTCTGAGACTCTGCCAGCCAAAGTCCAAAACCAAAGCAAAGTAAGAACAACCATCTAGCAGAGACCTTGACCAAAGCTCATGTGCCCAAAGGGGCCCAGGCTTCCACAACATAGAATTCTTCATCTGAGGACAAAAGGAACTGGTGTGACTCCTGGGTTGCTCTCTGTAAGAAGCTAGGGATGTGAACTGTTTGTAAAAATAAGCCTAAGACCAGCCAAATGAAGAAGATGATGATATTGAAGATGAAGGTAAAGAAGGAGAAAAGAGGACCATACAGTCTTGGCAGCCTGGTCCTTGTTTTGCCACAATTATAGCCTTAGAAAAATAATGAATTTCCATAATTTTTTGTGCTCACCTTTTCAATTAATTGAATATATGTGATTCCCTTTAAGGTTAATTCAACTCTGTATTCTCTTGATTCATCAAAGACAAATCTATCAACTGACTTTTTTTTAACAGCCTATGTGCTTTAGGTGAAAATGGTCTCACAAAAAAGACTTTCAATTCAGTAAATCACACAAAATATCCCGTGACAATGATTGAAATTCCAATGTTGGGTCACTTTTCTCCTCTTTTCCACCCTTAATTCCTGTTAGCAGTCTTCTGTCTTCCCTGCATCACCCTACTTCTTCCTTCTTGCTTTACATTCAATATTATCCTCTGGGTCTCACATAGTTAATTATTGTATGGGGTAGCTTTCTTATAGGTATTGTGGTTTATTTTGTAAGTCCGTAGAGTATTTGATTGAAAGGTGACCTCCGGGAAGGTTCAAGTTACATAGAAGAAGATTGGTTTAAGATAATAATTTGGGGCATTCTTTTAATTTCTATCAGGCTTTTAAGTCTGGTCTTTTTATGAACTCAACTTTTGCTTCATATTTCCCCCAATTATAGCCAGGACCTCCTAGTGTATCCTTGGTGAGAGCTGCCAGCTGTGGGAGCTAAGTACGATCTAGTTCTGATCTGTGGCTGGAGCAGGAGACAGTTCATATAGGCCACTAATAGGTTCACGAATTGTTTCATTGACTCTTTGGCTTTCTCTACTCTCCTTTGTTCTTGGTGAGAAGAGAGTAATGGTTGTGTCTTCGATAAGCAATCCCAGATTTTTAAGTCTCCAGACGCTACGCGCTAAACTAGAATACAGAATAATGTTTGTATAATGTATGTTATTTCAATGAACTCAATATCCCTGAAGATTATAATTCTTAATTTTCAATCTGAGTAGTTCAGTTGTATGAGATGTTTGGTTATCTCTAAGAAGTTTCCATACCTAGACCTCATATAGGTTCTATGATAAATATGCACGCAGCACATACAAATATGTATGTAACAAAATCCCACCAAGATAGCTATGTTGTGTTGAACATTATCCAACCACAGTTGCAGCAGTACCTGGTGAGGGAGCCACCAGATATTCAGTTTGGATTCAGTAGATGATATGGAACAGGCAATATCATTGCTGACATCAGGTTAATTTTGGCTAAGGCAGAGATTACCAGAAAGATCTTCACTTGTGTTTTATGACAATGCTAAGGGATTCAACTATGTGAACCATAAAAAACTATGGACATCCTTTAGAGAAATGAGAATATCAGAATACTACATTGTGTGAATGTGGAATCTGTATATGGACCAAGAAACCTTTATGTTAACAGAACAAAGCAATATTGGTTGGTTGAAAATTTGGAAAAGGTATGCATCAGTATTATAATCTCACAGATTTCTTCATTCTGTATGCTTAGCAAATGGTCAGATAAACTGGATTATATGAAGCAGAATGTGGTCTCGGGATTGGATGAAAGCTTACTAACAATCCACTATATGAAGATGGCACAATCTTGCTTGTTGAAAAGGAGGAGAACTTGATGCATTTGGTGAGGAAGGTCAAGGATTGCAGACTTCAGTATGGAATGCAACTTAGTGTAGAAAAAAACAAAATCCTCACATCTGGACCAATAGTCAACATCATAGTCAATGGAGAAAAGATTGAAATTGTCACGAGTTTTGTCTTTTTTGCATCCACAATTGGTACTCATTGAAGCAACAGTGAAGATATCAAATGGCATGTTTTGTTTGATAAATATGCTGCACAGACTACTTTAAAGTTTTGAAAAGCAAGGATGTGACTTTGAGGACTGAGGGGCACCTGATTCAAGCCATGGTATTTTCAGTCAACTTATATGCAAGCAAGAGTTGGACACTGAATAAAAAAGGCAGAAGAAGAATTGGTGCATTTGAATTGTGGTGCTGGAAAAAATATATAGAAGGTGCCATGGACGGCCAAAAGAACTAACATCTGCCTAGGAAGATGTATGTATAGAGTGCTCCTTAGAGATAAGGTGGAGAAACTTTTTTTCTTGTACTTTGGATATATTGTCAAGAGAGGCCAGTTCCAGGAGAGGGAAACCTTGCTTGCTAAAGGAGAAAGGAATAAAAAAGAGGAAGATCCTCAACTGGTTTGATTTGCACAATATCTGCATCAAAATACTCAAAATACAAACAATTATGAGATGGCACAGGACTAGGCAGTGTTTCTGTTTGGTTGTACACAGTGTCACAGAGTCAGAACTTAACGGCAGACAAGAGCAACATAGCCATATAGTCATGCTGATCCAGGTTCCTCTGATCTTCCATATTCGTTCAGTATATACATTCTCCTAACTAGCCATTCACATCATGTTGTTGGTGATAACTTGTTGCAGAATTAGATATGTTGCAACATTTCCTTTAGCTGCAGTTTATCTTCCTTGTCTACCATTGTCTTCCTTTGCTTTGGTCTGGTTTTGCTAACATTCACAGCCGGCTACTGCTTTTGCTCTGCCAGTCTTGGGGATTGCAACCCAAGCACCGCAAGCTCCCACGGCCACAAGGAGTCCTCATCAACTCCATGGCACTGAGGTGGGGTTTTGTTGTCATTGTTGTTGTTGTTGTTGCTGTTGTTGTTTTCACTGTAGTGATCCTCTTGCTCAGTGATTCAGCATCCCTTACTAATCCTGGAAACAACCAAAATAAAAGTGTCTCTCTTGGTGTGCAAAACTATTTTTGATTTTTTTCAAGTAGTTGTCTCATACAATATTCATTTCTCTTATTGACTTATTTCACTCAGTATAATATTCCCCAGGCATATCCATGCTGCGAGATGTTTCATGGATTCATCGTTAGTATTTATTACTACTTGGTATTCCATTGTATGGATGTATTACAATGGATTGACTGATTCATCAGTTGGTAGACATTAGGTTGGGGCCATCCTTTTGCAGTTGTGAATAATGCTGCAGGACACATTGGTGTGCATGACTAGTGCTGTCATAGCTTTTATTTCCCTAGATAAATTCCTAGAGGTGTGATTGCTGAATCCTAGAGAGTTTCTATTTCTAGTAATACCATACCATTTTCCATAGTGATTTTACCATTATGAAATCCCACCAACATCATATAAGGATTCCATTCTCCCTACATCTTTGCCAGCATTTGTTTCCTGCTTTTCTTAATGATCAGTGTCTTTGTTGTTGAGGTGAGATGGTCTCTTGGTGAAGTACATCTGCTTGTTGCTGGATGATTATATAAGTTCACCTGCTAGTTGATAGACAGTGGTGTTATTTGTGTTTCTAGTGACTGTGCAAGTGTGGACATTCATATTACGATTTCTTCCACAAGTTTCTGGGTTATGCTCCTGTATGGCCCCTCAATGACCTCAGATAAATATGAGGGGTTAGGTGGGTACAGGAAAACTGATTGGTTGTGAGACCACTAGCTGTTACTCCAAAAGTTCCTCTTCAGGGGGAGTTTCCTGGGCAATGCCACTGACAGTCATTCTTCCCAGTTCCTGGCTCCTTCTCTCCGGGGTTGGCAGGTCACAAAGACTCTTCCCTGGTCTTCCCAGACTTTCAACCCTGGCATATACACTACTCACCCTGCTTCATTCCAGCTTTGTCCACACAATACCTCTCTTGCCTGTTGTGAACTTTGTATCATGTCTTTCCTATGTTGCTTACAAAGGAATGCTGCCCATGTTGGCTCAGTGGCTGTGTTGTGCCAATGTGGCTGACAAGGTACCAAGGATATGCATATCTCTATCAACATGGCTTTCATTCTATTGTCCATTCTCCTTGGCGTTTGTCTAATTTTTCATTCTTCCACATGATGGTCAGAGTTCTGAGGTTATCATTTTCACTTGGTTTCTCCAGACTGTAATGTAGAGGAACAGATTTCTGAAGCATTGATTCAAGTCACCATCTTGAGTTCCTTCCATGAAATCATTTGTATTCAGATTACAACTTTTTTTCCCTGAACAACAAATATTTGTACAACACTCAAGTACATACTCAGAAGATAAATTGATGTAGATGACTCGGTTCCTTCCCTGGAGTAACTGAACATTCAATGTGAGATATAGGAAGAACATAAAAGGAGTATAACCAACTCATTCTGGGAGTACTCAAATAAACCATAAGAGCAATTAATTCTTGTGGAGAACATGGAAATATTCTTCAGGCATAGGATTTCTGTTACATATTAAAGGAGAAGTGAAGATTCACAAGGCAAAACAGGAACAAAGGTGCATTCCCTCGTTGATGGAACTTCATGAGTAAAACATTTGGTGGAATATTCATACCTATAATTTTCTGAGCCCATATGAAATTCCAAAGCCTTCAACTGTATAGCTTCTCCTATTGGTCTCTGATTCATGGTGACTGTGCACTTTGAATAAACCACTGACCAATCTCTACGATTGATTGTGTTTTACAAAATTTGAGAGTTTTTCAAAAGTGGACAGTTTCATTGAAAAACACTTTGCATAGAATACAATGTAATGGCTTAAATATATTAAAAAGGATTGCACAAAGATTACCACAAACCATATTAAAACATTGTATTCTTTCTTGTACTCTCTATAATTAGCTCACCATTTCTCCTCATCCTTCCCTGGGAAAACTATCAATCCAGTGCCTCTTCAACCTATAGGATTTGTACTGTCTGATTTGGGAAAGTCAATCACTAGATCTTTCTTCTCAGTCCATCTCAATGTGGACATGGCACAGATGCAGTTCACCATTATAGCAGCTTGCACTACACTACTATATAGTTGAATAGAGTCTGTACTTCAGTACTTTGACATGTAAAAGTGAGTATCCTGCATAAAAAGCAAGATTTGTACTATTGAACTATCAATACGTATTGATTCTTTTAAATTTTCACTATAATTCTATAAAGTAAGCGTTGATATCTCTATTATATAAATGAAATACACAGGCATAAGGAGGTTCAGTAATTTAATGAAGATCAAATGTTAATGAGGGTAAAGCCAAAATTTGACCCAGACAGTTTAGTGCCACCTGAATTCAGATCCTTGATTTATGGTAAGATTTAGGAGCAAGGAACAGTCTGATATAGTGTGTTAAACAGTGTGCAATAGAAAAAGAAAACATGAAAAAAAATAATGGAGTTTACTTATAAGGGTTTTGAATAATGTGCCAAGAGTTATATATATTAAGATATATTTAAGGAAATAGGTTGGTGTCATAGGGTCCTGTAGATAGCCTGGAAGTGATACATATATTCACCCAGAGAGACATGTACATCCAGATGGCTTACCGAGTGGCAGAAAGGCGCAGGTTCAAGTCAAGGCATATGCAAAGTCCTTGGTCAGATGTTAGACTGGAGTCTTTACCTGACCTGTGTAGCTGGAGCCTCGGATGAATGTAAGATCAGCGGGAAGACAGTAGGCTGGTAGTTGCACAAGTGACAAATCCAAGGCCAATAGGTCAGAGGGCAGACTTTATGCATGATGACTTCCAGAATCAATAACATTATGGCAGGATGCTGGCTTAAGTCCAAAGAGCCAGAAGCTGACCCAGATGCCGAAGTTATACCATGAAAAAAGGAAGCGAGATTTTCCATGAGGTTCTATTTATTTTTAGATGCCAGGAAGTTGAGTCTGGCTCATAGCGATCCTTTGTACAACAGAAAAAAGCACTCTCCTGTCCTGTGCCCACCTCACAATTTTTCTTATGCTTGACCCATTGCTGCAGTCACTGGGCCAGTCCTTCTACTTGAGAACCTTCTTCTTTGTCCTTGACACTCTACTTTGATAAAATATGAGGCCCTTTTCCAGAGATTAGTCTCTCCTGACATGTCCAAAGTACATGGGACAAAATCTTGCCATCCTTATCTCTTAGGAGCAATCTGTCTATACTTCTTCCTAGACAGACTGCTTTGTTCTTTTGACGCTCTAGGTATTTTCCATGTCAAGATCGTTCACAGAGTTGTAAAAATGAGAAAGTTTAAGGCTAGACAGGTTCCAAGACCTGGGTCAGATGTAAGACTGGAGTTTTCTCCAGACTTGTGTAGCTGGGGCTTTTTTTTTTAATAGTGTCTGCTAATGTTGGAAGCAGGCTATACCCCCTAAGAATATCTTTTCAAATGATTGCACGCATGTGGGGGACTGAAAAGGCAATTGCCTCCCCCCCCCCTAATTTTCTTACAATTGACGGGATGCTCACAGCAGATCCCATTATAGAAATGGCATTATTGCCTTAGGTCACATCCTGGGACGTTACTACGGGGGTTTAGTTGACACACCATTGAGATTCATGGCCCAGCCAAGCTGATGAAAAACCTAACATCACAGTTGTGTATATGAGAATGTATAGTTAAAAACCAGTATTATAAATGAGAAACAAAGGATGATTCCAGGGTGGAGACATGGAGAGAACTAGACATTTTGGGACGAGGATGAAGACAGCAAACAGGTTAGTAGAAAGAATGTCTGTCCAACCTTGCCACTTGCTCTTTTACAAGGAAAGTAGGAAATTTTTTCAAAGAACTCTCAAAATTATTAAATATTGACTGGTAATTTGTTCTTAAATGCCATTGGACAAACAAAATCTATCTACTGCCAGAGCCAACAAGCAGGTGCTACACAGCAATTGAAAAACACCTGTGATTGCTGAGCCCCGGTGGCATAGTGGTTGTGCACAGGACTGCGGCCCACTGGGATGGAAGTTCAATTCCAGCTCCACAGGAGCAAAGGCTGGGTCTTCTACTCCCACCATCAGAGGGCAGTGATGCCTAAAAATTTTTTTCTAATTAAAAAATCTCTAATTTAAAAAACGAACATGTGTTTTGTTTTGTTTTCAGGCCGAGAAACAACAGCCACATTGGTGGTTTAACAAATTGACAAAGGTACAACTGTAAAAGAGTTAGCACGTAAGGAGGTAAGTTGGAAGGTTATTTCAGTAGGAAAAAGACCACAAAGACTTGGGCTCCTGGAAGAGAGAAGGCAGCGTGTCAAATCATTTTTAGTGCATAATTGATCCATTAAATGTGGCTTGAAATGGCAAAGAATTCATCAATGATAGTGCAGGACTATCTCTTTCGGGAATTAAAAGAAAGGTAATCTAGTGATGGAAATTGGAATCATAAAAGGAGGAAGACATTACTGCAGATAAATTTCTTTATTCAGTAAATATTTATATGTATTCCATTTGAAAGCCTGGGTGTTAACTGATGCAAAGAATCTCAGTGAGCAGAGATACAGTGATGGAATATAAACAATGCGTGGTCTGATAAGCTGATTGCTTCATAATCATTTGTCATTTAGTGCTGGTCTCTTATCTGTTTACCCTGATGACATCTTCCTTGTTGACTTGTCTAATCTAAACTCACAATATTTCTTTGAATGTAAACATTTACAGGGAAGCATAGCTTCTTTTTAAGAAACAGCTGCCGCTACCAATCAATAAAACTGGAAGAGGTTGTTTTAAAGTTAATTTTTAAACACTTTCAAGCTTTACCCTTTGAAACTGTACTGTCATTCTCTAAGATGGATCAGGCGGCCAAATATTTATTTTTTGCAGGACCCTAATTTCAAGAGCGGTTTGTGGCTCATAAAATCTGTTCTTTATATCTGCTGTATGGCTCCCCATGATTGGTGCTCTGAAGTCTTTACAAACTCATACATGTTAATAGGGTGCCTTTTCTTCCTCCACTTTAAACGGCACTATATATGGTGGCAGTTAAATTAACATTCAGCTGGGACTACTTTAACCCCTTTTATAGTTCTATCATTTATCGAAGTCAGTGGGTATGATGGCCTCACTAGGACCCCAAGTCCTCTGTGACTTTTCATTCTTTTGCAGAGGATGATAGACACTCCCTGGGAGACAGTACTGGGACGTTAGGGAGCATCATGAAACTTTATTAGGGCTTTCACCTTCTCACCATTGGACAACATGGAGCAGGTGTTATCTTTGTCCTAATAATAGTCATTGATGGAATCGCTTGCACGCAGGCAAGGCAGGTGATGTTGAGAGAAGTCTCAAACCATGGAATGACAAAATAAAATACATTTTTTTCTGGAACAAAAAATGGTTGTATAGATGTGCACACTAAAGTCATTCTATTGATTTTCCCATGATCACACAGTTTAGAGTACTCCAGTTCCAACTTCAAGAATTCTTATTCCAAGCCAAGTTGTCTTTGTTTCAACTGTGGTGGTAAATATTCAAATAGGAGATAATCAAATTGTTTTAGCATCTTTACTCTCATTCCTGTTTTAACATATGTGAAATGGAGGGATGGCTCATTAAAAAAAATGAATGAAGAAAGCCATGTAGAACACTTTAGACAGTCCAGCTAGTTGATTCGAGAGATGTCCTGGTTGCACAGTGGGTTATGCATTTGGAAAGTGACTGAGTGGTTAGACAATTGAAATCACTGGCAGCTCAGAAGGAGATTGAGAAGGCTTTCTATTCCTGCAAGAAGTTGCAGTCTCTGAAACCCCTGGGGGCAGTTCTGCTCTGTCTTAAAGGGCCCCTAAAAGCAAAGTGGCATAAATGAGACAGCATTTGCTTAAAAGTCAGACAAAGGGAGGTGTCCGCTTTTTGCTTTCCCACATATCCACGGCATCACCCCAGCAAACCCCATAATTTCTCTGCATCTCAGTTTGCTACTTCGTGAACAGTGAAAGAGATAATATGTTTTTTTTTTCTACCTCACTGTTGGAACAACTAAAGAAGTGGCAGGCTTCTGAAAAGAAAAGGACCTAATATTTGTGACATAACAAGTGTCAGCTAGATATTAGTTCCCTAACCCTTAATCGTTCATCTACAATTTCTTGTTCTAATTGTTAAAGTGGGAATGAGTTGGGAAATCACATAGACCGAAAATTTAAGATATATGATAAGAAGGTGAAACAAAAGAGTTGGCAGAACTCTAGATATCAGTATCTAAAATAAGATGGCAGCAGGAAATGTAGGTTTTCCAAGATTTCTTCTAAAACTTGGTTTCTGCATTTGAGATCCCCAATCTTGCAGGGTGATGCAAACAGCAATCATCTCCATGTTAAAATATCCAGCTACTCAAAATACAACACGCAGAATGTACCCCTAGACAAGTGATTTTGAAAGGCTGGAAAACAGAGCAGGAAACACTGGGAGGGCTCGGGATAAGTCATGGCACATTGAGGGGTTGAACCAAAATGTATATAAATTGTGGCATGCGGGCTGAACCCCATGGCGTAAGTGGTTGAGTGCAGGACTGCAGCTCACTGGTTTGGAAGTTCAAATCCAGCAGCAGCTCTGCAGGAGCAAGACTGGGCCTCCCACTCCCACCAGAGGGCAGTTATGCAACCCCCCCCAAAAAAATAAATTGTGGCATGGAAACCTGAATATTCTGCCCTATGAGCTTTCACCTAAATTACAATTTGTTTTTAAGTTTCTTTCATTTTAAAGAAAAAGTAAGAGAGAGAGATGGAGGGATGCTTTCCTACTGAGAGTTTTTCACTCTTTGAGTAGTTCTTTCCCCTCTGCTCATCCCAGGAAATGGTTATCTATAATTTCCCGTGGAGAGCTGAGAGATAGCTCCTTTGAGAGGAGTCCGTGCTGCGTGAGGAGGGCAGCATGGCATGTGATATAGCTCGCACCCTAGAAGCCAACAGGCTGGTACGCAGACCGCCCAACTCTTCTGGAAGAGTGGACTGGGTGGCTTTAGGAGTCAGAGATGAAATTAGATTCCAAGGGCTTGTCATGTCCATGCATGTATTTTTGTAATTGCTTTAAGCCAGATATGAAAGAGAACTACTAAAGAAGATACTTCAGCGTTTAATGGATCTCCAACAGGGAAAGAAGGGGTATGGAAACAAGCAATTAAAAATGTATATGAACTCCCTTGAAACAACTACGCGAATAGGAAAAAAAAAGAAAAAGAAAGGGTCCATGCTATTTATCTTTCAGGGCAGAGCACAGTAATTAGTTTATTTGGATTATATTATTGAAAATCATCTTATTCAAAAAGGAAGAAAGACTCTTCTCTCTTCTCTCCTTTGCCACTTTCACTAGGGGAGCGAGGAACTGGTAAAACCAAGGCAGGCAATAATCCACTAGAGAAAGCAATACTTTTACTCAGAATGGAAAGAAAAAAAATGACTACTATCTAAGAATATCTATGGGAAACCTAAGCAACAGTCCACAGTGGACTGCAGTCCCGCCCTCAACCACTTATGCCACCGGGGCTCAGCCCGCATGCCACAATTTATATACATTTTGGTTCAACCCCTCAATGTGCCATGACTTATTCCAAGCCCTCCTCCCAGTGTTCCTCCTCGGTTTTCCAGCCTTTCAAAATCACTTGTCTATGGGTAAATTCTGCCTATTGTATTTTGCATCATCCCTCCACCGATGACTAAGGGTTACAAACGCAGGCCATTCCTGAATGGCAATATAAAGTACTGAGGGTTGGTGGGAGTGGGAAGGGAGGAGAAAGGATAAAAAGCTGACATCAGGGGTTGAAATGGAAAGGCAGATATTTGGAGAATGATGACGGCAGCAGGCATGCAAGGATGCTTGGCACGGTATATGTATGTATACATTGTAATAAGTGACATATGAGCCCCCAATAAAATGATTTTAAAAATATATATCTGAGAATAGGACTTAGAATCGTAACTTACACATATTTTGGTTTGAACAGATCATGGGTTATTTATGTCCTAAGGGGAAGAGAAGCATCATGGATCCTTCTGTTTCTGTTCTGAAACTCTGGATAAATATTATTCAAATAAATTTTAATGAGGCAAAGTGAGAAAATTATACAATTGTGCATTGATCACTTCTCGAAACCATGGTAATTTTGTGTGCCAGATTAATTTATCTTTATATATTAATGCTTCTATTCTTTATAGTTAATAATTCTGCTGGGTTATATGGAAGACATAACTTATCATTATTTCTTAATAAAATTTTTTGTTATACTCCTGTCTTTTGGTATCTAATAAATACTTCTTCTATGTTAGCAAATATATATTTTAGACTAAATTTATGTGAGCTATTTTTCAATAGCTTCAATATCTGAAATACAAATACATCATCACAGATGTATTGTCTTCCTTAATGTAATAGATTATATTAGTACTTGTTGGATATTCCTTTTATCACAAAGTCTATCTATTTAACACTTGTACTCTGGGAGACATTTACAAAGACCAGGCCTTACTGACATGACAATTGTTGTTATGCTGTAATTCCAAGATCAAACTCCCTGCCATTGAGTCAATTCTGACTCACAGTGACCCTGTAGGACACAACAGAACTGCTCCTGTGGGTTTCAGATTGTGTAAATATTTATGGGAATAAAAAGTATCATCTGCTCTTGCAGGTCAGATCTACTGGTGATTTCAAACTGCTAACCCTGGCATTAGCAACCCAATGTGTAGCCAATTCATCAGTGTTCCTTCTTTTATGTTATAGGAAGTGAAACCGTAAGTATCCAGCTGTACCTATTACCATCAGGTAACTTATGATTCACAGAGACCCGAGATAGTGTAGAACTGCCCCGAGTGGATTTCTAAGGTTGTCATCTGAGAGAAGATTGCCACATTTTTTCTGTAGAGAACCTGCTGGGCTTGGAAGCATGGACATTTCAACCATTTTTGGTAAACTACTATGCCAACAGACTTTTCTGTAGAAAGTATAGACATAATCAAATGATTGAAGAACATAGTATGTTCCAAAGACAGAAGACAAGAAGGAATGAGATTTAAATACTCTTTCTTGATTAGCCAGTAGCTAATTTTGTGACGCTGGATAAGTATTAAACATCTCTATATTTAGTTTTCTCATTTATAATGTTAGAAATGTTAAGGATCTAACCACTTCAAAGATTTTTGTGTTTTTCTAAAGGAAATTGGATTTATCTGTGAACAAGAGATGTACCTTCAAGAAAACACACACACACACACAAAGCCTCAAAAGGAAAAAGAGTTAAATCAATTAATTTCATATGGTTTTCATTTAGACAAACATAAAGTACTGCCAAAATATTTCTAAAGATAAAGACCAAGATACCATCTACATCTAATAGCCAGTTGAGAAAAATTGTGTTATATAATAAAATCCAGAGGTACCAGTTTTAAAAATAAACAACAAAAATGCTATATCCTCTTTTATACATTGGTAATGAAACACACAGTTATTATAGACTGAATAATCTTAGTAATAAGATTTTTGTAGGCTGAGTTTTCTGGATTGGCATAACAAAATGCCACAAAGTGGGTAACTTTAAATCACAGATGTGTATTAAGGCATGCCTATTCCTTCTTCGATTCTGAGGAATAAATTGTTCTTTTGCTTTTGCCCAGCTTATATGACTGCCAACAATCTCTGGAATTCCCTTGCTGTTTGTAAATGCATCTTCCCCTTCCCATGGTGTCTCCCCTCGGTGTGTCTCTACTTGTTTTCCCCTTTTATGGTACACCATGCAGAATGGATACAAGCTCACCTCACTCAAGTTTGACTTTGTAAGTAATAACCTTTTCAAGGAAAAACCCTACTTCCACATAGAGTCACATTCACAGGTACAAGGATTAGGAATTCAAAAAATGTTTTTAGGTAGTAGATACCACTCGGCCTGTAGGTGCCTATTATATGAAAACAATCTATCAATTGACATGCATTAAATAAATACAATTGAGATGTACATAGTGAAATTAGCAGATTTTCATATGAACCTATTCAAAGCAGACATGAAAGATACCATCTGGTGTCATTGACGAGAAACACAGTCCCTTGAGTTCCAACTTTACACATTTCTGCAGCAGCAAGCTGGACAAAAGAGTTGCAGCTACAGGAATACAGTCAATGAAGACTTCGTCCTGAAATGGGTCCGTGTGCACAATGGTCGAGAAAGAAAAGGAAACTGACTCTCAATGAGTATTAGCTTTCATACAAAACCGAGCGATCATAGTATTGGCACCAGCAATATTAAGAGAAAGGGATCTTCTCATGCAATTCCTTAAGTCATCTTTAAATAGTGACAATGAAATGAAAATCATAGTCAAAAAGTGGAGCATGATTCTTTTAAGATATACCATCCTACGATATGTTATGCTATTATTTGAAATCCAATAGGAGTAATAATTAAATAAATTGTGGTAAAACTACATGGACCTATAAGAAGCAATTAAAAGTTATATATATATATATATATATATATATATATATATATATATATATATATATACACACACACACACACCCAAAAGAGACATCTAAAACATTGGTAAGAAAACAAAATTAATTTGTAAGCAAAATATTGCACATACTTTTATTTTGTTAAAACAATAATAACATACATGGATTCTTAGAAGAAGGTCAAAGGCAGCGCAGCAGACTGCTCTAGGTCTTTTTTCCATTTTATATAACAAGATATTAGATGAATGGCTCTGTTCCAAGTTTATATCACTAACAAAATGAACTTTTAAAAATTCACCTATATAAGACCACAATGTCCACAATTATTTTAAACAAAGCCAAAGCATAATGGAGCAGGGAAACTAGATTAATGGAAAAGGAACAACCAGAGTAAAGATAATGAATGTTCATATACTGTGAAAAATAAATTGAATAAATTATATAGAAATTATTAAATAGGAAACTAAGTTACTGCCTACACCTCTGTCAAAAACCCAATGAGCTACTATTTAATAACTTTTAATAAATACATAGAAATTCTCATGGACCAAAAATAAAACATGAAACCCAGGATTAAGACACTCCCCCCCCCAACTAAACTAAAACTAACCTACCAATGAAAATACATCAGATAATTCATATATATATATATATATATATACACACATATCAGAAAAGCTGGGAAAATGCTTGTATGTAGTAGACAAGGAGAAACTATCTGTGTTTATATCTAAAGAGAAACTAGGGAAGTGTGCTTTTTCAAATCATTTACACTAATATCTTTCCTAAAAACTGGATATATTAGAAAATGTATTTGCAACATGAAACACATTTTTGCCAAATAGGAAGAGCATTTAAATGCCAGAGGAAATATCAATGTGGAAAACACGTTGCTTCTTTGTGGGGGCATAGCAGAGTGTGGAGGAGGAGTGTGTTGGGAGAAAGCTTGTGGGCTGAAGGAGGGAAGTTGAAAGATTTAATAGCAGCCAGGAGGACACTATCCATTTCAGATCTGTTTAATGAAAGTGGCAATGAGGGAGAGAAAAAAGAGGAGAAATTGGTGCACAAATCAGGGTGATAAAGGAGGGTGTTTGTGTTAGAAACAGTCAAAGTGATAGAAAGACCAAAAGAAAATCAAAGCAATAATAAAAACAATCAACAGTGTTCAAGAAGAGAGTCAGCATGATGATCAATCAAGCGATCAAAATGAATGGGAAAACAGAGATATGGAAGATAATTAAACTTCTTCAATTTGAAGGGGAAATAATACAAACACCCTCACTGTGGATTTCTACTTTCAAGGAAGTCAAACATGAATATATCTTAAATTCAACTAGAAATACATAATGGGGACAAGAAATTATGATCTTTGATTGGATCAATTACTCAATTCATTTTTAAAAAAAAACCTCACATGCTAGATAAAGATGACATTTCTAAGACAATAAACAAATCATATAGTGATAGCAAGTAGAAGAAGGGTTTTTTTCAGGAGGAATGGTACAATGGCAGGTTGTGAGGGTAGACAATGTCAAGGAGTCCATGTAGAAAAGAAATGTTTGGAACCAAATTTTGGAAGCAAATATATAATCCTCTGGATGTGACTGAACCATGGAATGATATATATTAATTCCCTATCAGTTCTAGAAAGTGGAAGTAGCCAGCATTCTCATACTGATTATAATTTTTCCAGGAAAGATGCCCTGACAACAAAAGTCAAGATGTAACCCATGTGCATGTCTATGATCAGAAGTTTCTATTCAGTAACTTGTGTTCTGGGACGATGACAAAAGTGAGCGCTGATGAAATCTACTTTATGGTCATTTGGGTGAAGACAAGCTTGTGAGGAGACGGTAAGCCACATGACTTGGGTATACAGTGGCACTTTGCACTCTCAGCTCACCCATCCAAACTCAGTACAATGGAGTCATTTCTGACTCATAATAATCCTAGGAATCAAAAATTTAGAAAAAGAAGGGAATTGATTAAGTAATCAAATCATCCCTCAAAGGTTAAAAGGGAGAAAGTTGTGCCATTTACATAGAATTTATGTTATACTAGATATTGTCAAGACAAGACTTTCCACTAAAAAAGAGTTGGTCTTGAAAAGTCACAAGGTGAGTCCTAGTGTGCTTTGGGTCACTGTGAATCAGAAATGACTGAATGGCAGTGAGAGTATGAGGAACTGTAAATAATCTACAGATGATTTGAGGTTTGAGGCAGGATCCTGTATATAGATGAAACGCAATACTTTGCCATTTTATGTGGACAGTTGACAGAATTGTCCGATTCTGGTAACTGCAGGGGGTCCTGGAATTAGTCCCTCTGGATACCAAGGAATAATTGAACATGTGCCTTATATGCATATGAAAGTTGGATAGGGAGAAGGAAAACTGAAGAGTGATGGCTACATTTGAATTGTGGTGCTGGAGAATAGTGAAAGTAGCACCGCCAGCTCACAGGACAGACAGATTTGCCTTAGAAAATGTAAGGCCAGAGTGCTCTTTAGAAATATTGTATTACATATTTTGGAAGCATTGTCAGAAGAGACCAGTCCCTGGAGAAGGACCTCATGTTTGGTAATGTAGAGAGTCAGCAAAAAGAGGAAGACCCTCAAGGAGTTGGATTGGCACCCTGTCTGCAACAATGGGCTCAGGCATAGGAATAATTGTGAGGTTGCTACAGGACCATGCAGTGTTTTTGCTCTATTGGGCCATAAGGTCAATGGCACTTGTGATAGGTGTGGTTACTGTGCCAACCTGGCCAATGAACAATGTGAGATTCATTAAAGACCGGAGAGAGAAAAGTCTTGGCGAGCCCTGCCCTTCTTGTCTCTTGCTCTTTGGTGATCAGACCAGTGTGTCACTGCCTTAGCTTGTTCTCTGTCTCCATTTGCAAGCTACACTACCTGTGGGACACCTAACCTGTAGACTGTGTCACTGTAGTTTGAGATTCCTTCAATCCCTGCTTCGTCACGCTACTGGAATATACATTGCTCGAGCTGCATACTGTCAGGCCCTGTCATCTGGCTCACTGGTGGTGACCTGCCTTGCTGTTTTCTCTCTCTGGCCAGATGGCCTGAACTGCTGCTCTACAGAAGACTTCCCAGCAGGCCTAAGACTTGAAGGACTTCCAGTGTATTAGCTGTCTCAAGGAAGTGAGTTGCACTAAGCCATCTGTACTGCTCTATAGTTTAATTAGCTGCTTTCTTACGTGATATATATATATGTGTGTGTTTATGCATAAACACATATATATACATACCCATACATTTGGAAAGATAGAAAATTAAGTTAAATAAGAGTCTGAGCATGGTTATTTATGGGTGAAATACAGCAAGAGAAGAGGGAAGGGATATACAGAGTTCCAGCATCACAAGCTCATCGATTTCAAAAGATTTCATATGATCAAGAAGCAATGGGACTTAAAGAAGTCTAAGCTGTACTCAAAGGATTAGCAGCATAACTTCAGAAATGGATAGAATACTAATTAAGATGTTTAAAAAAAACTCATGAAGCCCTGACTTGTCTATGGCAACAAATCTGGACAATAGCTCCCTCCCCAAACAACTGGAAGGGATCTATATTTATGCCCATATCAAAGAACATTGACAGTATTTTGAAATTATCAATGTGAAGGAAGATAAATGTAATTTTTTTCAAAAACTTGATGTCAGATGGTCTCCGTTATCCCCTGTACAACTGAAATAATTTTGGAGATTATAAAAGCAAAAGAGAGGAAGAAATGAAAAATATAGCAAGCAGAGAACATATGGGGGAAAATATATAGTCTACTAATGGAAAAAGAAGTAAAGTTCTATTGAAACCTCACATTGTGATGGAAAACATCTATGGTTCATATTATTCTAATGTATTTTTAATATCACCACTTACATTTTACAAATTAGTAAACTGAGAATTGGGTAAGTTGAGGATATTGTCCAAGGTCACAGAGCAAGCAAACATACAGCTGAAATTCAGTTCACTGTCTCAACTCCAAAGCTTTTATTTACACACCATTGCCTTTCCAAACAAAGACATAAAAGTGAGAAATAAAGGGAAATACAATTATATTGATGCTGTATAGTTGAAAGATAGGTGTATTGTCTGTAGAGTAAGAAACTGCAACAAATTTTTTAAAAGATGGTGATGGGGGGAGGTTGGATGATTTTCACTAGCTTCTGTGATAAAGAGAAATTTCCAATATTTCATAAGGTTATATCTCAGACCCCTTGAATACATAGAAAACCATGCTGCATGCTTTAAGCATACATGCCAAATATATTTCACCAGGGACCTGCAATTGTCAGCTAGTGTTTTTGTCAAGGAAATAAGCCTTTCCAAATAAGACATAATTAAAGGGACTAAGTGTAACTTGACTTTTCATTATTATTATTATTTCTTTGTTTTTGTCGCTACTATTTAAATATATCATCACAGCTACGGGTAATTAAACTAGCAGTTGTTGTTAAAGTGTGTCATTGGCTAGCTGTAAGAATTGTTTTATTAAACATTGTCGGTGAGTCAATCCAACTCAAAGAGACTCTTTAGGAAAAAGGACTGTGCCCCATCTTTTCCACAATGTTGTAATCATAGCAGAAGAAGGCTGCTGTCACCTTATCCCCTTATACTTCTCCAGATAAGACACACTCTTTGATTCCATTGTGGTCTGCCTGAATGTTTCATTCATTGAGAAGCAAAGGAAGACTGCAGAAGTCCATGACTTGTACAAAAAAAGTTACCAAGCTTTCCTGTCTACTAACTGCAAGGCCAGAGGTTCAAATCCACTCAGAATACCTTCCTGGAGTGCTTTCCTCATGTCTTTTGCTTCTTCCTTCTTTCCCTACAATGTGTCAACATTCTTTCTGCTTTCTTTTTAAGCTTTGCACTGTGACTTGAGTGAGAGTTTATAGAGCAGCCTATGGCCAGG
>PVJH01030386.1:0-24886 GCA_004026705.1 Nesogale talazaci
GGTAGAGAGATGGAACCAACAGCAAGGATATATACACAAGCTCCTATTTGAAGGACGGGCATCAAAGGAGCGGGTTGGGGGAGAGGTCGGGCAGTGTAAAATATGACAGAACAATAACAATGTATAAAGTATTGAGGGTTGGTGGGGAGGAGAGACCAGGGGAAGAGGGGAAGGAATGGAAAAGCCGATACTAGGGGCTTAAGGGAAAAGTTGGACGATTGGAGAACAATAATAGAAGTGGACATGTGAGGGTGCTTGACAAATATGCTTATTTATATATTGTGAAAAACGATGTATGAGCCCCCAATAAAAAGACTGGGAAAAAAATAAAAATAAGAAAATAAGAAAACAAAAACAAATGTGCATTTGTAATTACCAGGATCTAAAAGAAAGGGAGGATAGGGAGTTACTGCTTAAAAAATATTGTCTGTCTTTTGTAGGGGTAATGAAAACTTTAGGATTTGACAGACTGGTGGTTGCAAAATACTATCAATGTCTTTAATGCCACTGAATACACCTAAGAATGTGGTTTAAATGTTTGTTTCTTTCTTTTTGTCATATATTAAGGAGTTTCATTGAAAAATTTCATTGAAAAATTCTCTTATCTTTTCATTCCCTTTTTCTGTGAACTCTTGGGTATTTATGAAGCCTGAAGGAGCCCTGGTGGCATATGTACTCGTTATATGCTGGGCTGCAACATTCAAGGTCCTCAACTCAAAGCCACTAGCTGCTTTGTGGGTGGATGAAAGACAAGACTTTCCACTCTCATGAACTTAATAGTCTTGGAAACCCACAGGGGCAGTTCTGCCCGATCCTATAGAATCACTATGAGTCATAATCAAGTCCATGACAGGGAGACGTGGCATAGTGAATTCCACTTGGACTGCTAGCCACAAAGTCAACAGTTCAATTCTACTAGTTGCTCAGAGGAAGTTGAGATTTTTCTGCTCCTATAAAAATATAAAGGTCCAAAACTCAAAGGGTCTGTCTTACAGGGTTATCATGAGTTGGAATTGACCCGATGGCAGTTAAGTTTGTTTGGGGAGATTGAATCTACAGCACGTATCTGAGAGTAAGTTGTAAAGTGCTGGATGGCGGCAGACACATTCTCTCAGTAATAGACCTTTTTAGTCTCTTTAAGGTGCCTTCAAATAATGTTCAGTTAAAACAGTAACCTCCAAGAGGGTTCTACTGGGCCAGATAAATTCAAGGATGGAAGATCAGTTCAGGAGCTTATGGGACTGCAAAGAGTTCATATTGATTGATTTTCTCAAATGACTTAGGATGATCACAAGAACTGCTTATTATGAAAAAGTTTGAAAGATTGGAAAACGACATTGGTCAGAAGAAGGCCAGTAAGGTTGTCCAATGGAATTTTTCTCACCTCAACAATGTACTTCCTTCACTCTTCTAGGGTAACAAGATATGGGAAATCTCACTGGTAAACTTGACACCATCCACCACATACCATACTCTGCCCCTTGCAGCTTCTTTTTGTCTTCAATCCAAAGAACATTGAAAAGAAATGTGATCTGGGTCTGCTGTGATCTTGAGCATGTTAAAAACTGCAGTTTTGACATGTTGGAAATCAAAGAGAGCAGTTTTCTTCTGGGCAGCAGTAGAGAAGTCGAATCACCACCTTCAGAAGTGCAAAACCTTAATGGAGGATCTGTTGAGAATTGCACTTTAATATTTTTGTCAAATAAAGGTTTCTATGGTTCTTTTGGCAATGCTTTTTTTTTTTACTGACTCTCATATGTACAGTATATCCTTTAAAAAAGAAGCCTATTTATATGCAAAACCACAATAAGAAGAAGGGAAGGGGGGGAGCATCTTAACAGAGGCCAAGTAGATTTCTAAAAGGCAAGAACAATGGGTCTGTCTGAGGGTGGGCCAAGACATCCTGAACCACCCACCACTAACCACATTAATGCCCATGAATTAAAAGGAAGGAGGAAATAAAAAGGGAGGCAGCTGTAAATTGCTCTGGGAATGAATCAGCAATAGGAATAATTAACCCACGTCCAAGTTGCCATTTCTGTGCCCACCCTCCTGCTTTTTGCCTCTCTTTTTCTACCCTTCCTCCTTCTCCTCCCTAAAACCCATCCACCAAACCAAACCAGTCTCTTCGCTCACTCCCTGAAGCTATTTTTATTATAGGGTCTCTGATGAGTCTCTAAGATGTGTTCTTAGCGGGCCAGACGATTCTCACCCAAATTGCAGCACTATTTGTGGAAAGTGGAAGAAACCTGTTAAATGAGCTTTTTCTATAAACATCACTGCTCTGTTGCATTTGTTTCCCTTCAGCTTTTTGAAGTCCAGGTTGACTTTTAAAAAAAAACAGCAATATACACCTTATTGTTTCTATCCCAGTTTCTTAAACATAGTACCAACATGAACTCTGAAATTTTCAAATGTTTATTCAATTTAGCCACAATCTGTTCACATGAAGTTGTTTGTGATGATGGTTTTTCTCACTAACTGAATTTTAATGTTTCCTGTTAGAAACTTAACTGTTTTTGTTCCAGGAGAAATGTGATATATAGACTATGCTAGCTTCTTCAAAGGCAAACATTTCAACTTCCAAAGCACATTTGGATTTCTGAAAGAGAGGTGAACTCAATTAGCTGTTGGAAAGACAATACGTAATAACTGTGTGGTCACAGAGTTGTCCCGCATGGAAATTTTCTCCAAAAGGCCATATGAGGTTGCAATTACAACCTATATTTAACTTTGAGTCCAAAGTTGAAAATCAACTCCAAATTACCTACCGGGATCTGGCCCTCACTTCTTGGATCTTTTTCCAACCAAGAAGTGAGAGCAAAGTATAAATTTATCACATTTGGAGGGCCATTCCTTTTAGAACATGATATCATAAAATATGAACATTTTGGTGTGCTGCAAGCAGCTGATGGGAACTTAACTCCAGGGTGTGTGTAGAGCAAATTTCATAAGTGACTGTTTTGTACAAGAAAGATGGTTCTGGGGCAGCTTATTTGTCCCCATAATCCTTTTGTGTGATAATAGAGATTCTTCCCAAAATAAGATACTTTCTATGTTTATGTTTCAATGCTCATATGTTGAAGACCATGAGCTTCAAGCTTAGCTGTACTGGCAATATTGCATCAAGAAAATATGATAACCAAGGTTTGAGCCCCAGTGGCGTAGTGGTTGTGCGCGGGACTGCGGCCCACTGGGATGGAGGTTCAATTCCAGCTCCATGGAGCAAAGGCTGGGCCTCCTACTCCCACCACCCGAGGGCAGTGATGCCCCCCCCAAAAAAATAAAAACAAAAAAAGAAAAAGAAAATATGATAACCAAACTAAATTTTAGATAAGTAGTTCACCATCTTGACTGCATAGTACAGTCCTGCTCAGGGAAGTTTTTAAAAAGATCTTTTCCTGAGTCTTATTAGCAGAGATCTGGATTTTGTTGCTTGGTAGGCTTTGGGCTATCAGACTTTTTAAAGCTTCTCAGGTGATTTCAATATGCAACCAGGGCTGGGAATCCTACTCTAAACTCCTTATATATCCGCTGGTTATTGCAAAATTGTAGCAACGATTCCACCTCACAAATGTGACATGATAGCTGTTCCCATGAGAACACAAGGCCTCTTTTTCTGCTCTTTCACCGGGAAATCCAGAGAGGCTTTGTCAAGTGACAGTAGCCAAATCAGCAGAGCCAGTGTAGATTAGTGAGCCATCTTGTTTCCCATGTAGAGAAATAATATAGGACTGCTAATTTAAGCCCTAAATTTGGGGTGTTTTTTCACACAGCAGTAACTAACTGATACAATGTTCTCCAGGATAGCTTCACTAAGCCATTACATATACTATATTTAGAAATGAAAATATTTGTCTTCCAACAAGACTAAATCACAGCACCAGAATTCTTTCAGGTCTCTATTTCTTTTTTTGGGGGGTGGGGACATCACTGACCTCTGATGGAAATGGGAGGACCAGTCTTGCTCCTGGAGAGCTGCTACTGAATTTGAACCGCCAAGCCTGTGAGCCGCAGTCCCACACTCAGTCACTGCGGCTCAGCCCCTAGGTCTCTATTTCATAATCAATGAATAGTGGCTTGCATCAGTGGTGTAAAGGAAGTCCCTGGATTGCAAATGAGCTCTTGTCCTAAATCTTTCTTTGAGTCTAAAGTGTTCGTAAATCAAAGAGTTATGGTTCACATCTAGTCAGTTTAATGTTTATTTTTTGTATGTGGTAAGTACTCTACCTTTCTTTGCATAAAAACATTAAAAAACAATATCAGATCCACGAAGACATTTAACATAATAATACATCAATAATAATAATGATGATATATTGAATGTTATAAGAGCTGTGATAGCCCCCAATAAAATCTATATTTAAAAAAAAGGAGGGGGAAGGAGCAGCTTATTCCAAGGGCTCAAGTAGAAAATATTTGGAAATGAGTATGGCAACATGTGTACAAGTATGCTTGATACAAATAATGTATTGAATGTTATAAGAGCTCTAAGAGCCCCCAATAAAATTATTGGAAAAAATAATAATGTTCTATATGTATCACAAAGTAGTACCCCTTTGCTATTACAAACCATTGCATTCACCTTGAGGTTTTTTTCAGTTTTTTTAATAGATCATTTTATTGGGGGCTCCCATCACTTCAATACATACATCAATTGTATGCATACCACATTTGCACATTTGCACATTTGCACATACCACATTTGCTGTCATCATCACCCCTGAAACATCTTCTCTCCGCTTAGGTCCCCAGTACCAGCTCCCCATATTTCTCCTCCTCTTCATTCCCCTCCCCCATGAATCCTTAATAATTTACACATTGTTATTACTTGTTAATATCGTACTCTGCCCCTCTGTCCGATGTGTCCCTTCACCCACTTCCCTGCTGTCCATAGTCCAGAGAGGTCATATGTAGGTTCTTGCAATTGGTTCCCCCCTTCCACTCCACCCTCCCTCCACTCTCTCAGTATCACCACACCTGGCAGTATCATCTATCCTGAATTCCCCATGTTTCTGTCTCCAATGTACATCCCCTGGTCTAGCAGGATTTGCAAGGTAGAACTGAATCATGATAGTGGGTGGAAGGAAACATCTGAGAACTAGGAAAGTTGCATACCTCATTGATGCTACATTGTACCCAGATTGGCTCCTCTCCTCTCTGCAACCCCTCTGTGAGGGATGTCGCTTCACCTATTGATGGGCTTTGGGTCCCCACTCAGTACTCCCCCTCATTTATAATGATGCGATTTTTAATAGGCTGGAGAGAAGTTTGTTCCTAACTGAGAAAGACGATGTGGAGACCCTATTCAACCTCCTCTGGCTATACAAGAAAGAAAGAGTATCCATCTCCACACTCCTAAAGTCAATTGCCATAAAGCAGAAGTCAGACATACCTCTGTGTTTCTTTATCCCCTCCTGACATTAACCCATTCCTTTCATGACACTCTTCTGCTGGGTTCAGTAATTTGTTGCAGTGGCCACAGAACTCATAGACAACACTGACAATTACGGAAGGGTATTGGAGAAGTTAGCAGGTTCATATCAGCAAACAAGTTCAGTTAATATGCTAGGATCAGACACCATTAAGGATACAGTCATTAACTTAACAAGGTAAGATAAGAAAATGTCACAGATACAGTCAGTAGTCCATAGCAATGCCTCTCTTCGGCCCACAGTCAAGTCTCTCTCTCTGGTCCTCAACCTCTCAGCCACATTGGCCTCAGCCTCTGGGGGCCAGGAGTCCATCCGCTACTCCTCAACCTCCCTTCCTCACAGTCTCAATGGAATCGCCTCTCTGCTCTGTCTCTGGTCATTCCCGTGATGGCTCTCTCATGCCCAGAGAGATGGAGAAATTGACTAATCTTTAAGGGAGAGTCCTAAACACCGCATTTTCATGGTCCCCCCACACCACTGCATGGGGATTATAGACAAAATAACAGCTGTTCATTATTTCTCTATATGGGAAGCAAGATCCATACTTAAACAATTTCATTTTACAAGAACTAAACACATACGTCATACTTTCACAACACAAGGCCTGCTTTGGTGCAAAGCTCTTCTTTAGCAAATGCCTCTTTTGGTTCCTCTTTGCTTAAAACCATATAAAAATAATAGTTGTCCATTTAGAGAAATCAGAATGTATGGATAAGTAAAATCTATATATTTTCTTCTGCAAAAAAATAAAAGTAAAATCACATGTCTTTTCACCAACCAAAGGTAAACATATTTAGTATTTGGCATATATTTTTCCAGATTTTATTTTCTCTTTTTATGAAAAAACAAAGATTATATTATAATAACCTGTATACTATAAAAGTACAACATCTGATTAAACACAACAACAACTACAAAGCCTGGCTATGGAGTTACCAACTTCTTTAGTCAGGGTCCTCAAGAGAAGCAAAACCAGGACACTTACGGCATGTGTGTGTGTGCATATAAAGTTTATATAGCAAAAAGTAATATAACAGCAAATTAGTCCACACAGCTGTATAGAGAGCTCAGACCAACTCACTTCCATTGGGTCAGCAAATATATAGAAGGTCTTTCTAGCTCAGAGGCCACTAGACCCAGGCCAAGGAGGCAGATGCAGTGGGAAGATGAACCGATGAGGAAAAGCAGAGGCCAGTCACACAGCATGGTGAAGCAGGGTGAGCTGGAGCCTCGCAGTGTCCTGAGGCAAAGTGGCTCACTGGATGTGTGGCGTCTGCAGTGCTGGCAAGACAAGTGGAGCTGGTCCACAGGCAGCAGACATGACAAGGTGGGGCAGTGTCACATCACAGAGCAACATCGCACAGCACCTCAGTCCACAGTGGTCCATGGGTTGGCTCAACCAAGTAGAGCAAATCACTGCACAGCCCACAGGTAGTGCAGCACATGTGATGAGGCAGGGCAGCTCCATCAAGCAACAGCGCTGGCCCAACCACCAGGGAGAGAGAGACGGGCGGGTCTCCAGCATCATTTATCTCAATTGTACCTCCCAACAATCTGATCAACAGGCTAAACTCCACTCATATCTTCTTCTGTTTTCATATTTTCTTTTTCTTTTTTTTCTCTTGCCTCTTTTCATATTTTCTTACAGGTTCCATTTTGGCACAAAAACCCTAAGATAATTAGTCCAAAGTTGTCCTCACTGTGTTTCCGTTTTCCTGTTGTTAAAATGGACGAGGCAGTGCCTGTTAACAGAATTTTATGCGTACTAAATGAGCCATTGTCCATATGAAATGGAGAGCAGCACTTGATTTACTGTTCTTGTGTGCTGTCAAGTTGAATCTGACTCAAAGCAACGCTATATGACGGAGCAAAACTGCCCCTTAAGGCTTCCAGTCTGAAGTCTTGTGGGGCAGATCTCCACGCCTTTTGTGGGAAGAAGTGGCTGGTAGGTTTCAAACACTGTGTTAGGTTGGATTGTGGAGAGAAGCAAAACCATTGATGCCTGTATATGTTGTATATAAACTCACTGGTATTGAGTTGATGCTGACAGGTAGCAAGAACTGGCTTACACTGATGTAGAAATAGTTAAGTCCAGTCCAGGTCAAGCCAGGCATATCTGGACTCGTGGAAGCTGACAAACAAAAGGAAGCAGGGTAAGGCAACAGAGACATCAAAGAGCACAAGCTTGTGAGTGAAGAGGTCACACGCATCTGAAGTCGGCCATCCATAGTTCATTGGCAGCCACTGGGATTGGCAGACAATGCAGCAGATGATGGAAAAGCCAGACTCAAATTTCAACTCCAGAAGGCAAAGGGCCAAATAGGATTCAACTCTGTTTTCTCTCTTTCTCTTATACAAAAAGCCACATCCATGGAGGTGCTAATAGGTTGGGATCTGAATAACAGGTCGGGCTCGGTCCCTTCCGGTACTCAAGCATGTCTAGTTGACGTAATCCCTAATGATCACAACCACTGACCTCTGTGTATCAGTCAAGTGCTTCTCCATTGTGCCACAAGGGTCGTTGCTTCGTTCATCTCAAGTACTTAATACATGTCAACTGTGGAGTATTTCTTGCTATGATGCGGAGCAAACTATAGTGGCACTTCCAGATTATGGCAAACTAGGAGGCAATCTTGATCATTTTATGAAAATTAGTCAATGGAAACCCATTGACCATAAAAGTCTGATCTGTAACCAATCATGAAAATGATGGTAGACTGGGCAGCATTTTGTTCTCTTGTACAGAAATGGTGTTTCCATGAGACAGTGGTTGCTTGCTTACTTAATAATGGAATGTGAATATTTCCACATAAAATGTTCATATAATATTTTTAAATGGCAACTCCATTACACAGAAATATTGAAATTGTTCAAAGAATTCTATATTTTTGGATGTCAAATTTATATCTAGTTTTTTTATATATTGCTGGCATGTCACAAAATGTCCTCGTCCCTACATCAGCTGAACCTTGATCAATCACCAATGCAAAGATGCCTGTATACATGCTTCAAATGACCTTGGTATTCACTGAGAGTGACTTCTATAGGGCAAAATTGTTCTTGTTAGGTGCCAGGAAGTTGATTTCCCCTCATAGCCACTCCATGTAATAAAATAAAATTGCATGATAGGGCTCTGGGCTATCATCTTCATGAAAGCAAATCACCAGGCCTTTCTTCCAAGAACTTGCAGGATGGCTTCCAATCACAAACCTTCTGATCAGTCTCCAAATGCTTATGCTTAACTGCAGTGCCACCAAAGCTCTTAAACTATTATCTTAAAATAAAAATCAGGAAAAGCAAGACCAATAAAAGATGTCTACACCATAGCAAGGAGGTTAATCGTCCAGATAGTTGGAATGATGCAATAGATCTTCCCCCTCACTATGTCCCACAGTTGGTATCTTTACATATTGCAATATCCTCCCCCAATTTGCATCCTGATAAAATGCCATTTCATATTGTCAAAAATATGATAAAATGTCAGCAAAGATAGTACATGGAATGGCTACATAAATCATGAGGCTCAGGCCCCACAAACTGTTCTGGAACAATGAATGCTCTGCATTGTGACCCCAACCCTTGCAGGACAATAACAAAGGAAAACTCTGAGCACCATCTCTTGATGTGACCTGGGCTAGGAGCACCTCATCAGCCCCTTCCTCCCATGCTCCCTCTCTCCCTCAACGCACGCGTGTCCTCCCCCTACACAGCACTAAAGAAAGAGATGATATCATTTCCTTTCTTACAAAAACCTCCACTTAACTTTTGTCCAAGAATAAAACAAAGATCACAAGAACTTAAAAAAAAAAATAAAGAGGGGGAGGAGGGAGCAAAGATGAAGTCAATTGATCTGCCCAGCTCTGTAACATACCAGTGAAGAAATTAATGGAGAGGCTCACCCAGCAGAACTATTAGGCACAAAGGCTAAACTGTGTACAGAAGCTATTGGGATAGAAAACTAACTTCTTTCTAGCTCACTGGTTTTCAACCTTCCTGAAGCTACGAACCTTTAATACAGTTCCTCATGTTGTGGTGACCCCCCCAACCCTAAAATTATTTTCATTGCTACTTCAAAACTGTAATTTTGCTACTGCTGTGAATTGCATGACCACTGTGAAAGGATCATTTAACTGCTCAGAGGGGTCATGACCCACAGGTTGAGAAGTGCTGCTCTAGCTGTTCCTTCATTAGGCAATCTGCCAGTTCCTGATTAATTAAGAAAAATGAGAAGCTGTGGGTTATAGAACCAGCTAGAACTATAGGAAGCTCATAAGTCATCCACAGCCATGACCAGCATATCTACTTCAGCTTTTGATGCCAGAAGACCAACACTACACCTCCATCAAGGGCCCCTATGAACTTGAGCTAAACACCATCTTTGCGACGTCCCCTTCTTTATTGAGCAGCCCTGGTGGTGTAGTGGTTCCCAGTTCGGCTGCTAACCACAAAGTCCGCAGTTGGAAACCACCAGCTGCTCCTCAGGAGAGAGAGATGGGGATTTCTGCACCCATCAAGAAGCTTCCAGGGGCAGATCAACCCTATCGGAAAGGGTTGCTTCCCTCCTGAGGATGTTCAGACAAGTGCTGAATCAGCTTATGAGGAACACCAATCGGTTGCCAGCTACGTAACAAGAGACTCCTTGCCCAGAGGTAAAGCCATCTTAGTGACTCCTTTAGCAAAGCTAACTGCGCCCTCATTTTCTCAAGGATATAGAAATGTACATAGTTATAGATATAAAGGTATTTACTTGTGAGTCAATCTAGCCAGTGGGGCGTCCGCCTGTGCCGAGCAGAACTGCTCCACACGCAGGGTTTCAAGGCTGGGATATTTGGAAGCTTTCAAGGGCTGCTTTCTGAGACACCTCCCAGTGAGGTTGAACTGCAAATCTTTCAACTAGTACCATGTTTTTCAGACCATAAGATGCATATGGCGGGGGGTGGGGGTGGAACGAGGGTACTATTTGGTTCAGAATATTTTTTCTTGTTTTCCTGCTCTAAAAACCGAGTATGTTTTTAGAATGGGGAGGGCAACAGACATACAAATATGTTTGACATACAATGGATAGATGTATGGATTACGATCTAACTGTATGATCCCCCAATAAAGTGATTTTTTAAAAAGTCACACACACAAAAGAAACCTGGAGGTGTCTTATGGTCAGGCCCATCTTGTGTCCGAAAAATATGGTAGTGAAATGTTTAACTGTTTATGCCAATCATGGACAGGCACATACATACCTATTTGTGAGAATAAAATAATATACTTGGTGGTTGTAAATGTTATTTTATGTTCAAAGCAAAAACTAAGGTTACATTTGTGTGTGTGTTTGTTGCCTCACTCTCCTGGTGTAAGTAGGAAGCCCAGCCTTGCTCCTGGAGAGCTGCTGCTGTATTGAACCATCGACGCTGTGGGCCGCAGTTTCGCACACAACCACAATGCCACCAGGGCTCAGCAGGTTACTTTTTTTATATATAGCTAAATCTTATTTATTTATTTATTTATTGTTTTGTGGTCATCACTACCCTCTGGTGGGAGTGGGAGGCCCAGTCTTGCTCCTAGAGAGCTGCTGCTGGATATGAACCGCCGACCCTGTGGGCCACAGTCCCGCACTCAACCACTACGCCACCAGGGCTCAGTCCCACTTAGCTAAATCTTTAAGGAAATAAATTTGACAGGGACAGAAAAGAGAATGAGCACCCCGTTTGCTTGTTTCACCTGTAAGTGCCATCAGGTCGATTCCAACCCACAGCAACCCTGTGAAGGAGGACCCAACAGAAGGAAATGCTTCAAGGTCCTATGCCATCCTTACAATGATTCTTGTGCCTGAGGCATTGTTACAGCCACCGTGTCAATCCATCATGTTGAGGGTCTTCTTTTTGGTGCCCTCCATTTTACCAAATATGAAGTCTATCTCCAGGGACCGGTGTCTCCTGATATTATGCCCAAAGTATGTAAGACAAAGACTTGGCATCCTTGCCTCTAAGAAGCCCTCTGGCCATACTTCTTCCAAGACAGATAAATTTGTCCTTTGGGCAGCCCATGGTACTGTCAGTAGTCTTCTCTAGCACAAGTCGAATGAACTGACTCTCCTTCAGTCTTCTTTATCCAAGCTCCAATTTTCACATGGAGATGAGGCATTTGGGAAAACTGAGGCTTGGGCCAGGCGCGCCTTAGTTCTCAAAGTAGCATCTTGGGTTTCAGTACTCTGAAGAAGTCTTGTGCAACAGGTTTACCTAATGAAATGTGTCTTTTGATCGCTTGACTGCTGCTTCCATGAACATTGATTGTGGACCAACCAAGACAAAACTCTTGACACCTTTTCTACATTCATCAAGGTGTTGTCTATTGGTCCAGTTATAAGGATTTTGCTTTCCTTTATATTGAGTTCTAATTAAAAGCTGAAATCCTTGATCTTCATCGGCAAGTGCTTCAAGTCCTCGAAACGTTCAGCAAACAAGGTTGTGTCATCTGCATATTGCAGCTTGTTTATAACTCTTTCTCCTGTCCTGATGCTGCATTCTTCATACAGGTTAGCTTCTCTATTTGCTCAGCACATAGATTGAATAAGTACGGTGAGAGGCTAACCATTAACTGATTAACACCTTCCTTGATTTTAAACCACACAATATGTGCTTGCTCTGTTCACAAAACTGCCTCTTGATCCATATAAAAGTTCCTATGAGCACAATGAAGTGTTCAAGAATTCCCATTTGTCTCAAGGCTATCCATTATTTTTTATGGCCCACACAGTCAAATGCTTTTGTGCATAATCAATAAAATAGAAGTAAACATTTTTCTGGTATCCTCAGCTTTCAGTCAAGATCCATCTGACATCAGCAATGATATCTTTTGTTCCATGTCCTTTTTTGTGAATCCAGCCTAAACTTCTTGCAAGTGTCTGTCACTGTACAACTGCAGTCATTGATAGATGATCTTTAGAAAAATTTTATTTGTATGCAATATCAATTATATTGTTCTATAATTTGAACATTATAATATTGAGTCACCTTTCTTTGTAAGGATCATAAATGAGGATCTATTTCAATCAACTGGCCAAATGACTGTCGTCCAAATTTTCTGTCATAGATCAGCTAATTTAAACATCTCAACTGGTACTCCATCAATTCCTGGTGTCTTGTTTTTGGATAATGCACTCAGTGCCTCTTGATCTTCTTCCTTTAGCATTAAGGGTCCTTGCTCATATACTATCCCCTGAAATGGCATAATGACAACTAGTTGATTTGGGTACATTTAATCTATATTCTTTCCATCTTCTCTTGATGATTCCTGCCTCATTCTACCTATAGAATTTTCCAAGATTACAACTCAAAGCTTGAATTTTTTTTCTTGAATTCTTTCATTTTCAGATATGTTGGACATGTTCCTCCCTTTTGGTTTTCTAATTCTGAATTCTCTGACACATATTCTTCACTTTCTTTTTTATGTTTAATTATCTTTTGCTATCTTCATGAATGAGTCTTGATGTCCTCCCACAGTTCATCAGGTTTTCTGTCATTAATCTTCAATGCATCAAATCTGTTCTTGAGATGTTTTTGAAATTCATGTTGGACAGATAACTGTATATTGGCTCTTGTAGACTTGCTTTAATTTTCTTCAACTATATCCTCAACTTACATATGAGCAACTGGTGGTCTGTTCCGCAGTCAGCCCCTGGTCTAGTGTTAGCTGCTAATATTGACACAACTTACCTGTTGTGTCTTCTCACAGATGTAGTCAAGTTGATTTCTGTGTTTTCCATCTGGGAAACTCCATATATATTACATAACCTTTTATGTTGTTGAAATGAAGATACTTGCTATGAAGAAATCATTTGTTTTGCTCATTTCTATCATGTGATATCCAGCTTCATTTCTATGGACTGAATGTTCTGAAATGTCCTTCTTGTCAGTTAAAGCCACGCCATTCCTCTTGAGTGTGTTATTTCTGGCATAGAAAGTCATATGATTTCCTGATTTTTAATGGCCAGTCCCAGTCCATATCAGCTCATTGATGCACAGTATATCAATCTTCATGAGTTCAATTTCATTTTTGACCACTTCCAATCTTTCTAGATTCATACTTCACACATTCCAAGTCAGATCAGAAGCAAATTTCTGCAGCCATTGCTCCTTAGCCACCAATAAATAAGATCCTAAAGGTTGCACTCCACGGGCTTTCCCTGATTCAGGTCACCTATGTCAACTCCACTCTGAAAAGTCAGCTCCTCCTCAGTCACAATTGGAGTTCCTCTGGACCCAAAGGGTCCATCCTCAAGCACTGCCTCTGACGATGTTCTGCTTGCATTCACTAGGTCTTTAGTATTTGGCAATGTTTAGAAGCGAAGAATTCGTGTTCCTCCCTCCAAAAGTGGGGAAGAACTGAGTGTATCTTCTTTGTCTCCACTGAAACCTCTTTATTTTGGGTGACCCCTGCAGACATTTGAAATACCAGTGACAGCTTCCAGCATTACAGCAACACACAAGCCACCAGAGTTTGACAAACTGACAAGTGATGTCTGCCAGAAATGAGTATTCTACTTGCTAAGGGAAAGAGTGTCTGCAGCCTAGAAGAACAAACAATGGACCCAGAGAGAGCAAGCCTGATAAATGTCTCAACTGTGAAGTCAGCCTGAGTGGACATCCTCCAGCCGGAGATAAGACTGGAGATGTTTGCATGCATAATTGTCACCCAAGATGAATTAGAAAGAAATGTGTACCAAACCCAAGAATGAACTTATTAACTAACTTTAAAGCAGCCTGATCATCAGTGGAACTACAATCTCCTACCCCTTTTGAAGGTGCCCTGTAAACAGTAGAAACTTTCCCTTAGACAATGTGCCCCTCTTTGCCATCACCTTCCTGACGGGGGCGCACTCCATCTCTTTTCAAATAACCCTATACTTAATAAACTTTGGCTTACCTCTTAGAAGCTGCATGTGTGTGAATGAGTGAGTGGGGCTTCTATTTGGTCCCTTGCAAACCACACAGGTAGGGAGCTTGCTACTTCCCTCATGGATAAAAATCTGGCGCTGAAAATTGGATCCAGCATCCCTCAACAGGACCAAAAGCCACAGTTATAAGAAAGGAGAGACTGCATTTGCTACATAACTTTGGGGAATACCATTCTATATTTTGAGCCAACAAATGTTTATATAATTTTGAGCAATAACAGAAGTCAGAATAAGAGATTATATATAAAATGTGTATTTAATTATTAAGTTATCATTCATGACATTAAATAAAGTCACTTTTTAAAACTGTGTTTATTTTGTTTTGTATTTAATTCTATACAGGCCTGAAATTTTTAGAGAAAAATATCTACCCTCAAGTTTATTTTGAAGCTCATTTGCTAACATTAATAAAAAAAATGTTTCAGCAGTACTTTAGCAAGGAATTGCCAGAAATTCAAGCCAGATTCAGAAGAGAATGTGGAATAAGATATATCACTGCTGATGTCAGATGAATTTTTTACTAAATTCAATGTATACCAGAAAGACTTTTAGCCATGTTTTACTGGCTATGCAAAGACAATCAACCACATAGATAACAACAAACCATGGATAATATTGTGGAAAATGGTATTCCAGAACACTTAATTATACTAAAAAGAGCAAGAGCAGTCATTTGAATAAGCCAAGAGGATATTAAATTATTTAAAACAGGAAACTTGTAGGTCAGGAATATTCAGCATGTTCATGTAGCCTGTATGTTGAGAAAATAATTCAAGAAGCTGAACTATATGAAGAAAATGTGACATTAATATTGAAAGAAGACTTTTAACAACCTGTTCTATGCACGTGACGCAAACTTGCTCTCCGAATGTGAAGTGAATTTGAAGCATTTCCTGATAGAGATCAAACCTTCAGCATGGATTACAGTCCTATGTAAAAAAAACAAACCAAAAAACCCTCACCGAAGAACACTGTACAGATAGGAAGCGGAAACATGGGGACTCCTGGACTGGTGACCCCTTTAGGACCAGTGGTGAGAGGGGCAACACGGGGAGGGTGGAAGGAAGGAGGAGTAGAGAGAGGGAGTCTATAAAAGAATCTACATATAGCCTCCTCCTTGGGGTACTGACAACAGGGAAGTGGGTGAGGGGAGACATTTGTTATAATGTACAACATTTATAAATTGTATAAATAACAATTTATAAATTATCAAGGGCCCATGAGAGAGGGGGAGTGGGGAGGGAGTAGAAGAAGTAGGAGCTAATACCAAGGACTTAAATAGAAAGAAAATGTTTTGAGAAGGATGGTGGCAACAAATGTACAAATGTGCTTTGCATACAATGGATGTATGTTCAGATTGTGATAATAGTTGTATGAGCCCCCACTAAAATGATTTTAAAAAAGAAAGAAAGAAAATCCTCACCACTGGACCAATATACATTATCATGATAAGTGGAGAAAAGATTGAATTTTTCAAGGATTTCCTGTTCCATGGGTCCATAACCAACATTTACAGAAGCAGGAGTCAAGAAGCCAAGTGGTATGCTGCACTGGGACAATCTGCTGCATGGGACCTCTTTAAAGTAATGAAGAACAGGGAGGTCACTTGAGAACTTGGATGTGCCTACCCAACTCGTTGGTATTTTCAATCATCTAATACACATGCAAAAGCTGAACAATGAATAAGAAAGAGTGCAGAAGAATCTGTGCATTTCAAATATAGTATTGGCAAAGAATATTGAATATACCATGAACTACCAAAATAATGAACAAATCTGTCATAGAGGAAGTACAACCAGAGTCTCCTTAACAAATGAGACTAGTGTGACTTTCTTTCACTAGTTTTGATATGTTTCCAGGAGAAAACAGTGCCTTGAGAAGGATGCCAGGCTAGGTAAATTAGAGGGTCTATGGAAAAGAAGGCCTGCAGTGAGATGATTGACACAGCAACTGCCATACTGGACTTTAACTTAACAGCAACTGTGAAGATGTAAGAGGCTAGGAAGTGTTTTTGCTGTTGTGCATAATGGCATTGGTGAGTTGGAAATAAGTTGGAGGCACTGAGCAATAACAGTTACAAGAGAAATTTATTGTTAAGTTCTTAGTTGCTGGTTTTAGCTCACTATTTATTATAAACATTAAGTCAATTGACAATTGCTCAAAATTGGTACTTGGTGCTTCTCCAGCAATGGTCCAAAAAGCAGCGGCAGGAGGAACCAAGATCCTGGGTCAAGAAATGTGCCCCAGGCTTCGACGCCTGGTTAACCAGAGCTTCTCAGGGATCCCCACCTGAATTCCCTTGCCTCCTCCTAAAACTTCACGAAAGTAAAAGGGTCTTCTACTCTTTGAGACTCTTCTGGAAACTTGCCCTAATTGATATTTTCCAGTCACTGCTTCTGTCAAAGTAGCCTAAAAGAAGGTTAACTTTTTTTTTTGACCAAAGCTATTTTATGAGTGGGTCACAACTACCTCAATCTTTATCTCCACAGGGTGGCAAATAATTTTATTGCCATGATGTATCACAGCCCAGTGTTTAAATAGAAAATAGTTGTATCTCTGAGTTTGTATCGCGTACCCACTCACTCATCCATTATTCATCTACTAATTCATTCAAAATTTATTGAGCCTCTATTCTATGCCAGGCAACAGGCTAATACAGAAGTGAAAATTCTCTTCCTTCAAGGATACACACACACACACACACACACACACACACATATATATATATATATATATATGTACCCTACCTATTAAAAGATCAGTGCTCTTGAATACACATTTCTGTGGGAAATAGCTCTATCTTATTTCCCCTGGAATGTTTCCTTAATCCACTTGGACTATCAAACCTTGTAGTCTCAAAAGTCAAAACAAATCTAACCTATTTTATGGAGTCTGTTCAGCTACACCGACTCTCCCCTCTATTAACAAACTTCTAAATTATTTAAATGATTTACTTCATTTGAAATTGATTACAATTATCTTTCATGGTTTCATGTGCCTTAAATTAATCCCATTAGTAATATTATGAACATCTTTATATCAAAGATGTTCTTACTGTTGTTATATCATCTGTAACACCTAGCATAGTGGTTACTACATAGTAGGTAGAATAACTATTGAATAAATAATTGCTGTGTCTCATGGTGAATCCATTTTCCTTCTGCTTCTACATTGGGGTTTCACAAGATCACACTCATGTATGTAGAACTGAAGTATGTATATACTTTCATTGCTTTTCACATGGATACCATTCAGTTCAATTCATTTTAGCAATTAAGAATTTAAAAAATTTTAATAAATCATTTTGTTGGGAGTTCTTAAGGTTTTTCTAGCAATTCATACATCCATTATATCAAGCACATTTGTACATATATGTACGGATTTGTACACCATCCTTTACAAAGCATTTTTTCCTACTTGAATCCTTGATATCAGCTCCCCCTTTTTTTCCAATTAAGAATTTGAATGGCTTTCTTAATTGTAGTTAGACCCCATTAATCTAGAATAATTAGATAAAGTTATTTGAATGAGTTTAGGTAATAAAAAGAGCTTTTTGCTATCATACTTTCTGGAGTCTATCTATGCCCAACTTCTTATTCAGGTAACTTCCATGAGAATGAACACAATATGGGGAGCAAAAATGAGAATTTTTCTCTTAGCAGTCTAGTTTCATTTTATTCTTCTAGTTTTTATTTTCTTTTATTTTTCACTGGTGGGAAACCAGTGAAACTTGCTTTTTGTCACAATAGATTTGCCTATTCTAGAAATTTTATAAGAGTGAACTCATATAATATTGACTTTCATGTCTGGCACACCTCTCTAAACATAAGATTTTTGAGATTCTTCCATGTGGTTGCATGTATCAGAACTTATTTCTCTGGGCTTCTGACTACTGTTTGTGCTACCTTGAGTTCTCTAGATAAGCAAAACCACTGAAAGGTCTTTGCATTTGTATACAGAAAGAGATTTATGTTGAGAAGTGGTTTACCCAGATGTAGGTAAGTCTGGCTCACTTCAAGTCAGACTTCTGATTGTGTAGCTGTGGAAGCTAATGAACAAGAAGCAAGATGATAATGTGGGACAGGGTGAGGATGGAGGTAGTTTGGAGGCAGAAAAAGGTCTGAATGAATACACTGGCAGTAGTCCACTGATGGCTCTGCAAATCAGTAGGTGACACAATACATCAACAAACCAGATAGGGGATCCAGTGCTGGCAGAAGGCCAATGGCCAAAGAGAAGTTTGTTCTACTTAGGATCTCTCTTATGAAAAAGACCAGCCCCCCCCCCAGGAGATGTCATCAAGCTGCAACATGATTAATAGGTTGAGCTCCACCCCTACCTTCACCTAGGAGTGTCTAGTTGACAGACTGTAACCAGCAGCTTGAATTCACCCATCTGAATTTCAAAAAAAAAATCTCAAGAACAGATTTGACACATTTAGCATTAATGATGAGATCTGATGAGTCATGGAATGACATCAATAACATCATGTGGAAGTCAAAAAGTCATTACAGGAGAAGAAAGAAAGAAAAGATCAAAGTGGGTGTCAAAGGAGACTCTGAAACTTGCTTTTAATTGTAGAATAAGACAAATGGAAGGAATTACACAAAGAGCTGATGAGAAAATTTCAAAAGTCAGCTGGAGAAGATAAAGTAAAATATTTCAATGAAATGTGCAAAAACCAGAGATAGAGAACCCAAAAGGAAAAGCAAGCTTAGTAGACCTTAAACTAAAAAACTCAAGTCTTGAGTCACAATATTGAAAGATTCTATGGAAAAATGCTGAATGATGTAGGAAGCATGAAAAGAACATACAAGTTTTACACAGAGTCACCTTACCAAAAAGAATTAGTCAACATCCCACCATTTCAGGAGGTAGCACATAAACAAAAGCACTTAAAGAAGAAGCTCAAGCTGCAATGAAAGCATTGAGAACAAGGCTAGCAGACTTACTATAATATATATATATATATATCTAAATGTTTTAACATGTTGATAAAGGGACCCCAAAGAATGTCCAGATTATAGGACAATATCATAAATATCACATGCAAATAAAATTTTTCTAAAAAGCATCCAACAATGGTTGCAGCATTACATTAACAGGGAGCTGCCAGAGGTTCAGATCAAATTCAGGAAAGGATGTGGAACAAGGGATATCATTGCTGACATCAGATGTAGTTTGGCAGAAAGTAGAGAATACCATAAAGAGGCTTACTTTTGTTTCTTTGTCTCTGCAAAGTCATTTGGCTGTGTGGATCACAGCAAACTATGGATAGCCCCAAGAAGAATGGAAACTCCAGAATACTTCATTGCACTCATGTAGGACTTTGACATGGATCGAGAATTAGTTATGCGAACAGACGCCTTGTGAAGAATCAATGCATCTGAATTCTGGAGAAGAATATTGCAAGTATCGTGAATTGGCAAAAGGACAAAAAAATATGTCTTGGAGGAAGTACAACCAGAATGCTCTTTAGAGGCAAGGATAGTGAGATTTTGTCTCATGTATTTTTGACATGTTGTCTCAGGAAGGACTATTCTTTGAAGAGGACATTGTGCTTGGCAGAAGACTACTAGCACAAGAGAGGAAAACCCTCAACAGAGGGATTGGCACAATGGCTGCAACAATGGGCTCAAACACAACATTTGTGAGGATGGTGCTGGATCGGACAGTGTTTGATTCTGATTTGGAACTATAAGTTGGAACAAACACAAAGTCATCTAACAATAACAATTTTAGGTTGAGAATTATATTCCAGATATGGTATGATACAACCCTAGGCTTGGTTTTCAACAATATCAGTTGTTACTAGAAGAGATGAGGGGAGGGGATCTTGTGGGAATGCAGAGGTAAATAAATCTGAGTTGGCCAAATGAATCCACCAGCAGTAGCCTGTTGATGGTTACTGTGCTCCCCCAGTAACTCAACAGGTGGTTGACAAACAGGATACAGTGTTCATCTCCAGCTAAAGGCTAAAGGCCGAAGAGAACTGAACACTTCTTAGGATCTCTCTCTTACAGAAAAGGCCACAGCCCCAGGGAACTGTCCTCAGGCTGTGACCTGATTGATGGGCTGCACTCCACCCATTTCACCAAAGAATGTCTAGTTAATATAGACTCACACCATCACATTATTCCATTGGGTATTTGTTTCACATTTTATTAATCCCTTCTTTAATTGATGAGCACTTTCATTTGCTTCCTTTGGATATTGGGAATGATGCCACAATAGACATTGCTGTGGTATTTGAGTTGCTATATTCAAATCTCTTGGCTATATCTAGAAGTGGAATTTCTGGGTCATATGATGAATCTATACTTGACTTTCTAAGCAACTGCCAAGCTCTTTTCCATAGCAGCTGTAGCATTTCGCATTCCCACAGCAAAAATAAGAATGTTCCAGTATCTCTAATCTTTGCTAATACTTATTAATTTCATTTTTATAATACCTACTCTAGTAGGTGTGAAGTGTTATTGCTTTGTCATTTCAATCTGCATAGTTCTAATGATAAATGACATTAAGCATCTGTAATGGTTTGAGATTATGTGAACTAGACACTCCTGGGTAAGGATAGGGGCAAATATCAAACTAACAATTGTGTCCCAGCCTAAAGAGACCTCCTTGGAGTCATAAGTCTTTTTGTATAAAAGAGAGAGACCTAGGAGAGTGAAATTCTGGCCCTTCACCTTCTGTGGAAACTGGATCTTATTTTTGGTTCCTCATTCTCCTGTGGTATAGTCTGCTGGTCCCAGGATCCATCATCAGATGGTTGAATTCATTATGCTAATGGTGGACCTCTGCATCCACCGCCTGTACCCCCAGCTTCTCTGCTTTGTCATCATGGTCTAGTCCCTCTATCTCCTGTTGCATCACCTTCCAATCTCAGGAGCCATTGATGACTACACTGACTTGAACCAGAATAGTCCTACCCATTTCTTCCACTGTGTAAGCCATTTAGTGATATAAATTTCCTCCTATATGCAACACACACAAGCATCACTGGTTTTGTTTCTCTAGAAAACCCAGCCGTACACAGCATCTTTTCATATGCTTTTTGGCAAATAGTGTAACCTCAGAGGGATAGTGATTGAATTTCTCTTAAATTGGGTTATTAATTTCTGTCATTGAATTCCTAAGGGTTCTTTACATTCTGGAAGAAACCCTAGTGGCACAGTGAGTTAAGCACAGGACTGTTAACCACAAAGTCAGTGATGGTTCAAACTCACCCGCTGTTCCCTAGGAGAAAAATAAGTCTGTCTGCTTCTGCAAAGATGCCAGTTTTAGAAGCCATTCTACTCTGTCTTACAGGACTGGGAAGAGTCCGCATCCACTTGATGGCAGTGGATTTGTTTTTGTTTTTACACTTGATCTTAGCCAAAAGGCCGAGAAGTAATATGCTTTCATTTTTAATATTCTGGACTTTCAGCCTTTATCTGGTATATAACTTTCAAGTGACATCTCTCGTTCTGTAGGATGTCTCTTCATCTTCTTGATAATTTTCCTGGATGTAGATAATTTTTTAATCTTGAGGAAGACCAGTTAATCTATATTTTCTCTTTTTTTGGGGGGGGGGTGGGCATCACTGCTCTCTGGTGGTGGGAGTAGGAGGCCCAGCCCCACTGCTGGAATTGAACCTCCATCCCAGTGGGCTGCAGTTCCACGCACAACCACTATGCCACCGGGGCTCAGCCCTATATTTTCTCTTTTGACACTGCTTTGTTGTCACATCTATGAACTCATTGCCTAAAAAGAAAGATATTCAAGTACTAGTTCTGTTTTCTTCTGATCTTTATTATTTTAATCAGCTGTATCTAAGTCATTAATTAATTTTAATTAATTTCTAAAATATAAGTCAATTTAATTATTGTTGTTTTCCTTTTGACTAGCTGTGTTGACTGATAATCCATGTACCATGGATAATTTCAGTGGTTAAAATATATTAAAAAGAGTTATGCCAGTTGGTCCAAGATGTAGGGCAAGGGGAAGAGGGAGGACCAAACCCAGCAAGGTACATATTGGGTACAATACAGTAATAGGAAAAAGATGAGGGGGTGGGGAGTGGGGATAGGGAGATAAAAGGGAGTTTAAAAGTGAAAAGATAACAGAGGGAATAGGGCAATAACCCACCCAGTGGGGGAGTACTGGTCTTGTCTCCACAGAAACCAGAGTGGTTGAGCAGTTCCTACCATGAAGCACCCAACCATGAGGACAGTGTGGATGCATGGAAGGCTGCAAGAAAAGAGAGAGCTACAGAGCCTGATGCAACCTGAGTCAGATTGACCGCATCCCTAGAAGTGGGTGTGGCAGAGGACAGGTTGGGAGAGGGGGCAGCATGCCACACCCACAAGGACAGAGGCAATAAAGGAGGAAGAGGAAGAGAGCGGGTCCAGTCCCCACGCCGACACATGATGCTCAGAGGACTACACCCCTCTGGGGACCTAATGGGTCACAGAAAGGACTGGGAAAACAACAACAGTGATGGGGCACACAGGCTCCCTACTGAAGCAGACAGCGACACAGGACACTTTGGGAGTCACATGGTGGGGAAGCATTGCAGACTGACCCCCCTAAAAACCGAACCGAGTCAAGAAGGAAGCACTCCTGGTCAGTCAGGAGTAAAGAATGACAGGTCTGATGGTTCCGGGGGGGGGGGGACACAGAAGAGGGGAGAAGGGGGCGTGGACAGACTTATGGACAAGGGGAGCAACAAGTGTTCCAGAATTGATGGAAAGGAGAGTGTGGGAGGCCTGGGAGGGATTAAGCAAGCACAATAAATCTGTGAGGAAACATTGAAATACCAATGAAGATGGAGCATGACGGTGGGACAGGAGGGAGATGGAAGGAAATAGAGGAAAGAGCTAGAAGGCAAATGGCACTTACAGAGGTTTAGACATAGGCATGTCCATATATAAATATAATTATCTATTATAAGGATGGAATAAAGTTAAGAATATATCTATAGGTCAAATACTAGGGTAGCAAGTGGACTTTGGACCCTCACCCAGATGCTCCCTCAATGGAAGAACACTTTGTTCTATGAATCTGGTATTCTACAAGGCTCACTGGCCCAACACGATCACTGAAGTAAAATTGGTGCATAAGCAAATGTGGTGAAGAAAGCTGATGGTGCCCAGCAGTGTTAGTCCGGGTAGACTAGAGGAACAAAAGACACGCATGTAGGTATAAGGAAAGGGTTTATATACAAAAGAAATGTGACACTAAGAAGGCATCCCAATCCAGTCCAGTGCAAAGTCATAAGTCCAATATTAACCCATATGCCTGCAATCAGTCTATAATGTCTGCTTCCGACTCAGGAAGTCACAGGTCAGTAGGTGCAGATTTCTGGTGCTGGCAGGGGTCTCCCATGGCTCCTCACTTGTAGGGCTCAGGTCCATCAACAGCATGCCACTCCAGCTTCAGAGGTCTGTCTTCATCAGGGCAAAGCCGTGTGGTCTCTCCGCTGGCTCCTCCAACTTCTCCAACGCTGCCAAGCATGTCTTGCCCGTGACTAATCGTCTCTGAAACTAACTCCCAACAACAGGGGAAGATAGCTTCTCATCTTCACGAGGGAAATATCGCGAGATTTCCCAGGAGTGTCAGGTGAAAGCCATGCCCACACAGAGGCCTCATCAGCTGCTCAATGGCTTTCTCCTGATTAACAGGCCACACTCCACCCCTACATTTCAATTATAAAATTAACATAAGCACATGACTGCCACACCAGCTATCAAAGGATATATTGTCTGGGGTCTTAAAAGCCTGAAGATAGACAATAGACCATTTACCTGAAAAGAGACCATACTCACACAGAAGAAGCACAACAGCCAGTGTGGCCACAAAGTGGTGAAAAGTCTAGGCAACAGACATCAAACCGGAGGGGGTGGTGACATATCACTGTGTGCACACATCCCTAAGGCGCCCACTGAGGACACGTGGGAGCATGAGCAAGAGTGGTGAAGAAAACTGATGGTGCCCCACTATCAAAAGATACAGCATCTGGGGTCTTAAAGGCTTGAGCATAAACAAGCAGCTATCTAGCTCAGGAGCAGCAAAACCCAACATACAAGAAGCTCACTTGCCTGTGTAACCGTGAGGCACTAGAACAACCAGGTATCACACATCAAAGAACAAAAATCAAAATCAATGGACTAATTGACTCCCAATACGATCGCTGAAGACAAATGGATACAGAGGTAAACAGAGTGGAAGAAATGATGTCTCAAAGTCTTGAAGATGAACGAGTCACTGTTCAGCACAGAAACAGCAAAGCCCACGTGGAAGAAGCACACTAGCCTGTGTGATCAAGAGGGGCCAAAGGGAGCAGGTATTGAGCATCAAAGAACAAGAATCACATCATTACAAAGGAGGAGCAGAGCAGGGTGGGGACGTAAGGCCCACTGGTGGGTAATTGGTCACCCCTTTACAGGGGAGTCACGGGGAGGAGGCAGACCAGTCAGGGTGCAGCCGGGTGGTGATGATGCATACAAGTTTCCTCTAG
>PVJH01030387.1:0-24868 GCA_004026705.1 Nesogale talazaci
GTCCTGGGCACACAGGAGCTGCTCCAGCAGATGTGGGGAGTGGTGAGTGGGGCACAGGTGGCAACCGGGCTTCCACCATGGTACTTTATCAGGGAGTCAACAGCCCCGAACAAAGCCACTCCCTTTGAAGAGAGAGACAGAGACAGAGAGAGAGAGAGAGAGAGAGAGAGAGAGAGAGAGAGAGAGAGAGAGAGATGGAGGTGGAGGAGGCGTCAGCCTGCAATAGGGCAAGCACCTGAGTGTGTCAAGGGCGTGGGCATTTTGCTGGAAGGGGTGCCAGGACCTGCTGACACGTGGGGTGTGGGGGTAAGAAAGCCACCTGGAAGGGGGGATTCCTGAGTCCTGAAGTTTACTGAGACTTCATCCCCACCAGCCCCATGCAGTCTGGGCCACACTGTGAAACTGCCCCGCGGAGTTTAACGAGGCTCCAACCTTCAGAACAGATGGCCAGCCCTTTCCTCCATGGCTCCTCAGGGCCCGGCCCTCCACTGGACCAGTAACCCAGTGTCTCAAGGTGTGTGAGGCCCAGGGGGTGGGGGAAGGGAGGCAGACAAGTATCGTGCCCATTTTGGAGAGGACTTTCCTTGACGGTGGTGGTGGTGTGGTTATGCGCAGGGGGCTGCTAACTGATCAACATTTCGAAACCAAAGGGCTCTCTGCTGTGTAAAGAGTGGCTGCCTCAGAAACCCGCAGGGGCAGGTCTTCCCGGTCCTACAGGGACGCTACAGGGGTTCTGAGAGTCGGCATTCCCTCGGTGGCAGGGAGTTTGCTTTTTGTTTCTCCCCACCCCCCAGAGTTGAACCAAATGGGGCTGTGACGCAAGCCCAGCCTGGCCATGCACCTTAGCAGGCGCAGCTCCCAGCCCCAGGCAGGGGACATGCGCGGTCTCCCCTACGTGAGATGGGCACTGGCGGGGCAGCTGGGACCCAGGGCCACTTGGAGGTCTCCGGACCATGCGTGAAGGTCCCGCTGTGAACTGGGGGTGGGAGGTGGGGAGGCGGCCCTGCCCTGACTGCTTCTCTCCTTGAGTCTCCAGAGCACCCGCGACCCCTCAGGGAAACTCCGCCCCATCCCAGCCCCTCCCCCAGTCCCTCCCGCCGCAGGTTCTGGGGTGGGGCACCTGGGGCAAAGTCCAGTGGGAATCCACCAGCACGCCCTGGCGGTGGTGGTGGTGGTGGGTGTCACAGCCTGGTGAAACTCATTGTCTCCGCGGGTGGGCGACGCAAAGAAGCCACTTAAGGGCACCCTTGTCGCCTGGGAGCAACAGAGGCTGGGGAAGGGCAGAACCCAGGCACCCGTCACCCTGCGTGTGACTTCTGTGACATGCCTGGGCCCTGTCTTCTGTCGTCAGGGAAGACCAGGCCCTGGAGAAGGCCATCACTATGCTTGGTGAAGTAGAGGGACAGCTGGGGGAAGAGCACGGTTCTCTGGACAAGATGGAGAGCCACTGTGGTGGTCCATGGGCTCAAACCGTGCAGACCCGGGATGGTGCCATCTGTTGAACATAGGCCGGGTCCGAACCCACGTGCCTGAGCCCAACAGCATCTTCTGTCAGGAGCCCTGGTGGGGGAAGGGTTGGCCTGCTAACCACAACATCAAGGGTTCAAACCCAGCAGCCGCCTCTCTGGAGAAAGATGAGGCTACCTGCTCCCGTGGACTGGCAACCTTGAAAACCAAACTGTGTCGAGAGGGCCTGGGAGCCACAGCAGAGAGAGTTGGGCCAGCGCCGTGCTGCTGACCCAAAGGCAGCCTCTGCAACCCACCAGCTGCGTGATGGAGAAAGATGCAGTGAGCTCTGCTTCCCTAAAGGTGGGGGCTTCCGGGAAGGCCCCCGCATCATCACCATCACCCCAGCCATGGTCTTGAGGGGACAGAGCCAGGATGGGTCTTCTGTACACAAGCTGTGACTCCTTGACTTCATGGGACTCTCTATAGACAGGTGAGCAGCCAGGGAGAGGGCCCTAGGTTCCCTGTGGGTGCTGGATCTCCCACTGGGGGGACTCGCCTATCTATTGCCCCCAGTGGTGTAGTGATTAGATATTTGGCTTCTAGAACTTGGTGGTTCAAGCCCACCGGCTGCTCAATGATCAGTCAGCTTCAGTAAAGACTTGCAGCCCTGGAAACCTGAGGGCACAGCTCTGCCGTGTTCTGGAGGGCCATCGGAGTGGGGATTGAGTCAATGGCAGTGGGTTTGTGCGGGATCCAGTCACATCCAGATGGATCCCGAGGGACGGTGGTGTAATCGAAGGGGAGAAATGAAGAGACGGACAAACATTTCAGGGTGTTCGCCTCCATGGTATCAGGAACCAAGTCTAGGAGAGAGAGAGAGAAAAAAATGTATTTTTTTTTTTAAGGCATCACTGCCCTCAGGTGGTGGGAGTCGGAGGCCCAGCCTTTGCTCCTGTGGAGCTGGAATCGAACCTCCATCCCAATGGGCCGCAGTCCCGAGCACAACCACTACGCCACTGGGGCTCAGCCCGAAAATGTATTCTTAACATCAACTTGGATAGTCTTGGGGCATGCCAGCCCTCCTAATCACAGGCAACCGTATACGTGAGGAAGTGAGCTGCGCCCTAACTCTAGAGGTCCCTGAGTGCATTGGAGGAGTAACAACATCCGTGCTGGGGGCAGGTAAGGGGGAGTGACTGTCCCCTGGGCAGGAAGAGCAATAACAACATGTCTGCTTCTAGAGATAAAGCAGGTGGCTAGATAACAATCAGCCACGTGCTTGCAAGAAGTACCTTTAAGATAAGCACGATTAGGGGAGGATGTGGTGCGGATTAATCTCAGTGATGAGAATGTGATTGGGGCTCATCTCTAACTCACAAGTGTGAAGGCCTCCCTCCACCCAGAACCCTGGCCTCCCAGGCTTCTTAAATATGAGAATAGGAATGTGTCCGCATACACTCTCTTCCCGTTCCTGTTTCCCACAGCGTTGGATTTTGCTTTTTCCTCCTGAATCCCAACAACAATCCATTACCAAAGAGTACGGTGAGGCTCAGAGGCTTGCCATCCCTCTCAAGGTCACGCGGTGCACTGTGGAAGAGGCAAGATTTGTAGGCCCCTCTAACCAATCCCCCTGCGCCCTGCTCTGCCCTGACCCCAGGCTGACCTGCCCTGGGCCCTGGCTCCTCTAGGGCAAGGGACTTTCTCAAAGGGATTTCACGCAGAAAAGTTAGAGGAAATAATCTGGAAGAGGAATAGAAGAATCCCCCGCCGCCGCAGGCAAGACATGGGTAGCATGGGTGCAGCCGAGAGTGGGGGAGGCCCAGGCATAATCCCCCAGACCCTGTGGCCCACCAGCCTCCAGGGACCCATCTCCTTACCTGGGAGCCCCTGGCCACTGAAGTGATTAGGAGCAGGGTCTTCCACTCTGTGAGTCTGCCCCAAGGGGGCTGAAGCAGGCTTGCCCCCCACTCTGGTGGTGCTCCCCCTCTCACCCCTCTATGCCTCTGTCTCCAGGGAGGGCCAGTAGCCTCCCTGTGCCTGGGGAGCTGGGACTCTCAGCACTCACTTGGCAAAGGGGAGCAGGGGCTCAGAGATTAAAGAGTTTAGGCAGTTCAGCAGAGGTCTTTCTGGAGGTGTTGACTGCCTGTCCCAGCTGCCACTGGGCGTAGGGTGCTGCAGTGCCTGTGGTCCCGTCTCAGGAGCTGACAGGCCTGGATTTGTTCCCTGGACTTTCCCTGGCATGCTAGTGGTGGGATTCCCCACCCCTTGCCCCCTGCCTTCTGCCCCCAGGGTGGGAGTTGGCTCCTTTGGGCAGTCTCAGTGCCCCTCTTATGTCATCGCTTCCAGCTTCTACCTGAGCCCCCATTCACCAGCTGGGGTCCCACCTCCCACCTCTGCTCAGGTGAGGATCCTGCCCAGAGTGAGGAGGCATCCTGGTGAGGTCCGTGGGCCACTGTCTCTCTCGCCTCAAACTGGCTCTGTCTAGTCTCTGCGACTCAGGGGCCCAGCCCCTCACCCTCTCATGTGAGCCAGGAGCCAAAGGTTGCCCTCTGCTAGCTGCCGCCGCCCGCAGCAAGACCTCTGGAACCCGAAGGGGGGCGGAGCACTGGGGAAAGTGAAAGTATGGGGGCTGGTGGGGGGGTGGGGCTGGTGGGCGCAGGGCGGCGCTGAGCTGACCACAGCTGGGAAATCACAGCTGCTGGTCACTCACTCTGCTTCTCCGGAGGGCCTAAGGCCTGGCCAGACTCTGAGGGCCCCAGCTCAGCAGGCCTTCTCTAGGCCTTCTTCTCACCGGGTCGACTTGGGGACATAGTGCCCGCCCACTCAGCAGGTATGTGCCTGGTAGGTGGAACCAGGAGGCCAGAGGGCTGCTCTGGGCAGTGGGTGGGACTTGACTGAGGCCACTGGGGTTCTGCCAATGTCTTTCTGGGCCAAAGGCCTTGACTGGGAGTCCTGCTGACCAAGCCAGGGGCCTGCCCTGAGTCACACGCAAAGGTGCGCACACAGATCATGCACACACGCAGGCAGGCAGCAAAAGTGGACAGCCGAGAGGCCAAGACAGGCCGGCACACACACGGCCTCGGAGACACAGGTTCCGCGAGAGAGGCCCAGGGGCCCACCTTCACGCTCTCAGTCAGTGGTTCTCGGCCTTCTTCATGCCGCGGCCCGTTCATACAGGTCCTCTGTGGTGGTGACCCCCCAGCCCTGACATTATTTTCGTGGCTACTTCATCACTGTCATGTTGATACTGTGACGAATCGGGCAAGCCCTGTGAAAGGTTCGTTCGACCCCCCACGGGTGGAGACCCCCAGGCAGAGAACCTGGGGTAGACCAACCTCCAGATGGCCGAGCAGACACGGCGTGGACGTGCGCTCACGCTAACACGGGGCTGGTGGGACCACCCCCATTCGGGGAGAAGGGCTGGGGCTCGGGTGGCTGGGGAAGGCTGACTCCTGAAAGGGGCAAGAGCCGGAGAAGGTGGGATGAGGTCCTTGCGCCGAGGTGTGGAGATAAGGGGAGTGGTCTGAGTGGGTGGAGAAGGGGAGAGGAAGCAAAGCGGGGTATGTGTGTGTGTGTGTGAGAGAGAGAGAGAGAGAGAGAGAGAGAGAGAGAGAGAGAGAAGGGGGGCAGGGCCTTGAACTCCAAGGCAAGGCGTCCAAGCTGGGAGGATGCTGGCAGCTTGGAGGTGGTCGCGCTTGGGTTCGCCGTCTTGAGTTTGAGGCCGTTGTCGGCGAGTCACTTGGCAGCCACGGCCGAGGCGTCCTTCTGGATCCGTTCTGGGGGTTGTGCAACTGCTCTGGGAGGGGGACCCTGCTTTGTTGTTCTCGGAAAAGGAGCCTTTCCCATGGCTTGTTCTCCATGCAGTGGTTATGCATTGGGCTACCATCCACAAGGGCAGCTCCTGGGGAGAGAGAGGAGGCTTTCTCTCCAGTCAAGGGTGACAGTCTCAGAGACCCCCAGGGTCAGTCCTACTGTGTCCTACAGGGTGGCTATGAGTCGGCAGCGAGGAGAGGGCGCTTGGAGAGAGAGCAGGGGCATTGTGCCTTGTGGAGTCAGGCCACCAACACTCAGTAAGGACTGAACTGTCGGCAGCTCCCACGCTGGTCCTTTCACCTCTGTGTGTTTTTTCTTACCTTCTCACTGGAACGCGTTCTCCCCAGAAACATTGACAGAGAGCGGTGGGAGCACATGTCTGTGCGGTGTGCCCGACATTCCAGGAAGGTTGTGAGGGGTGGGGGGTTCTGTTCGGGGAAGAACCCCTGACTGCTCCAGGTGGGGATGCAGGGATCCAGGAGGGAGAGCCGGTGAGGAGGGCAGGGCTGGGGTCAGGTGATGGTGGAGGGCAGGTGGTGGGCCAGGGGGCAGTGCCAAGACTATCACGGGGCTAGTTTTGTGCTTCGACGGCTGGGGCAATGGTCTAGCCCTGCAGTGGTGGGTAGGGAGGTCAGTCTGTTGCAGGCAAGCAAAAGAGGGTGAAAGCTGAGGCTGGGGAGCTAGGGTGGGGAGTGGCTGGAGGAAGGGCACCTGAGACTGCCTGGTTTGGGGGCTGCAGCCTTCATGCGCTTCTTCGCCAGACCAATGCTAGCCTCAGAGAGGCTGGCCCAGGGGGATAGGTCCCAAGGACTGTGGCTTTTGGGTGGGCCTGGGTCTCCAGGGCCAATTCTGAGGGCAGGCTTTCTGGGAAATTCAAGGCAATGAGGACCAAGTGCCAGAGAGAGATGGCGAGTCCGAGAGACGCCCTTTTGGCCTGACGAAAGAAGGGTCCCCATTCTTGATGGATCACCCCTATTTCAGGCTCTGTTTGGAGGCGATGGGAGGGTCAATACAGGGTCCTGAGGGCTGCTGGTAAAACATTTTGAGCACTCCCTGGAGGTGAGGGTGCCTGTACCCCAGGATCTTAATGCCTGATCAGATATGGGGGGAAAGGACAGCAGGCCAGGGCACAGTTGGCCAAGGGGATGCAGGGACCAGAGAAACACAGAGGGTGTGGTGGTGGGTGCGGGCATGGAGTCAAGGTGGGAGAGAGAAAATGGGTCCACCTCTCAAGGCAGTGGGGGCCCCTGAAGAGTGGCCCCTCTGGACTTGGGCTTTGAGATGGTCATGGTTGCTAGGAACAGGGGCAGGCCAACGGCTGGGGCCTCTGTGCCCCTGCAGAGCAGCTCTGAGGTCAGGTTGGTTGGCAGTCTGGGGGTCAGGCCTCCCATGACACTCCACTACCTGCACCATGAGCCCCCGGGGTGCCCCCTGGCCTGCGAGCCCCATGGTCAACAGTGTGCAGCCATTGGCTCGCTGAGTGAGAAAGACGGGGTTTCTACACCCATCAAAAGTGTCAGGTTCAAAAACCCACAGGACCATGAGTCTGGTTTGGTTTGGAACTCACCCCTGGTCTCTGGGAGCCACCTTCTTTTGGGCCTTCTGCAGGAGAAGAAGATCCCAGGGCAGCAAGCCTGAGTGCCCAGAAACACAGGCTGCCTCTGCTCCCTGCATCTGAGTTCGGGGGCCAGAGGCAAGGCACTGCCCTGCCCTGAGCCTGTTTCTTCCTCAGTGAAATGGGTGAGTGACATCCCTGCCTCGGGGCTCTCAGCAGGATCTGATCTGCACCTGGCGCTTACTAAGTGGGAACTCTTCCCTCTTGAGCCAGGGCTGGCCATCCCTGGCCCCTCTCGGCGCGCTCCCCCTCCCCCTCCGGACTGGATGGGACAGAGTCCTTCTTGCCTTGCTTCTCCCATGTTGAGAATGGGCAGGGAAGGGGCTGGATGGACGGCACTAGGACCCTGTCCAGCTGTGTGAATTCGAGCTGGTGCCTGCTGGGACACAAAGTGACCTGTGGTCAGGGAGGGGCTGATGAAACTCCATCAATCACCTGGAGTGCCTCCTTCCAGCTGCACTGGCCTGGGTACTGTCTGGAGAGGTAGGCTCCGCTATCTGGGACCGACCACACAAGGTGGTGGGCAGGTGAGCGTCTAGGACAGTCCGTCACAGAGTGGCATAGCTCCTGACAACTGTGTGTGTGTGTGTGTGTGTGTGTGTGTGTATGTGTACACAAGCACAACCTTGGCTGGCTCCAGGCCCTGCTTTGTCCTGGGACTTGGGAGTGGGGGGTGAGGAGCTTTGCCTCTGCTTGACTGGAAAGTTCAGTAGGTCTAACCCTTCTTCCATGGTAAAGTGGAATCTGGCTCATTTAATTTGACCTCCAGCCCTGTTTGCACCCTGTTTGGGGTGGGCGGGGCAGGTGGAGAAAGTCCCCTAGCACTCCCCCTCCTCCCCCTCCCCTAGTTTTACCAGAAGCCAGAAGAGCAAACAGCCAGCTCTTCTCCGGATAGGGGGGTGGGTGGAGCCGTGTGTGTGTGTGTGTGTGTGTGTGTGTGTGTGTGTGTGTGTGTGTCTGGGCCAGTGGGAAGGCTCATCGGGAGCCCCGGCTCCCAGTTAAATATAGAGCTGACTCTGCTCCCTCTGACTCTCCTCTGGGCTGTGTAACCTCGATAAGCCACAGGGTGACCCGAAGCAGGCACCCTTTGCCTCCAGCCCTGCAGCCTCTGGGAGGGGGTAGATGGCACTCAGAGAGGAAGCAGACTGGCCTGGTCAGTGGAATGTGGGCTGAGCTGGGGACTCTGAGGGTGGCGAATGGTCTGGGGGGGGGGCGAGTGGAACCCCCCCAGGACCTAAAAGTCCTGGAAGCAGTGGCCTCCTGGGGTTGGGGCTGGGCTTTGGGGCCTGCAGGCCTACCTCCTCTTATTCCGATGGGCAGGGTGTGGGCGGACCTGTGTGGGAAAGCAGGGCAGGGTCTGCAAAGGTGTCTCGCGGAAGTGGCTGTCAACATCTCAGTGCCCAGCTGTCAGGGTCTGAGGCCCACTTCCCTCGGCAGCCTTCCTGGACGAAGTCCCTGGGCCTGCCGGGCCTCAGCTTCCTGGGTTTCTGCATCGGCTTCCCAAGACTGGTGACCCCCTCCCCCACCCCCCATATCCTGAGCCTCCTTCTCGCCCCCAGCTCCCCTGCTGCCAAGATGCCATCACCAGTGACCCCAGGACCGGGCTTGGGCAGTTCCAAGGAGCGAGCCGAGCAGCAGGCCTCAGGGAAAGTGGGCCAGAGGAGGGTGAGCAGCGGGGACATGCCCAGAGCCCACTGCAGTGAAGAGGCTGAACAGCCTGGCCGGGGCACCTTGTGGCGGTCCTTATCCCGGGTGAGCCAGCGGGCCCGGAGCCCTGAAGGCGTGCTCCGACGAAGCGCAAGACTCATGTACCGGTCCCTGCGGAGGTCCCCAGAGAAGGGCGTGGCTGCCGGCCCAGCTCACACAGCCACTGTGGCTCAGAAGACCCAGAGCCTGAAGGCACCCTCAAGGGACAAGGATGGCGTCAGCCAGCAGGCATCCACTCGGGGGCCTGAGGACGTGGGAGCGGAAGCAGGTGAGGCCCCCCCTCCAGCCACATGGAGTATTGGGGTGGGTGGGGGAGAAACAGGCTATGAGCCAGCTGCCTAACTGGCTCTGCTTTTCGGAATCCCCCTCCCACCCATCAGGGACTGGCCCAAATGCCATTTAAAGCCCCACAGCTCAGGGAGGCGAGAACCCATGAGGCTTAGAGAGGCAAAGACAGTTAGTTGCCTCACACCTCAGTGCTTGAAATGGATGAAGTGGGATTTGAACCCAGGTCTTCAGGACCCACACCCAGCAGCCAGGAGCTAGCCCACACACATGGGGCTCTGCGTCAAGCTTGGGCCGTGGACCCTTAGATCCCTTCTGCCAAAGGAGCTGGCCCTCAGTGGGGGGTGCAGGAAGCTGCAGAAGGCTGCTGGAGGTGGGGGCTGCCGTGGCCAGCAGTCTGGCCCTGAGACAGGAGCCTGGGCCCAGGCACACCCAGGCTGAGCTCTGACCCCATCAGACCTGTCATCAGGGTTGTAGGCAAGTACGCCAGGGCTCGCTCAGCAGAAGCCTGAGTGGGGGTGGGGAGCCAGGGCTGGGCACAGCTTACAGAACCATAGCCCTTCAAAGAAGAGCCCCTGGTAGTTGGGGCAGCCTCTCCCGGAGCAGACTTTAAGGTGGACCCTGAGGTTGATGACGGGGGCCCTGGGCTGGGTTTCTGTCATGGTCTTGGTGCGGTTCATTCATGACCGCCCACCAGGCCCCCCCATAGCGCCCGTCCCTTGCAGAAGGCAAGTCGGTGGCAGACCTCATTACGGAGCGGCAGTTGCTGGCGGCCTTCACCCAACTGCAGGACCTGGAGACAAAGCTGATGGCCGAGAAGACCTCGAGCGCCTACCAGCAGGACCCCACGGCCTTCGCGCGCCGCGCCATGGACGTGTGTCTCCACTACGACGGGCTGGCCGCCGAGATCGGCGCCATGGTGCGCGAGACGCTGGGCCCGGCGGGCGTGGACGCTGCGGCGCTGACGGAACTGGCCCAAGTGGTGCGAGCCGAGGAGGAGGCCCACCCGGCGCCCCCTGCGGACGGCGACTTCCTGCGCATGCCGCGCCGCTGGCGCCAGCACTGGGAAGACGCGGTGCGGCGGAGCGTGCAGGAACGTGTGCGCCGGGCCACCTCGGCGGAGGCCCCGCAGGACGGCCAGAGCTCCCCCGGCCTGGCGCACCTTCTGGCCGCGCTGGGCGGCCTGGTCCGCGGCGACCTGCAGAAGGTGCGGCTGGAGGTGCAGCCTGCCTACGCGGCCGCCGGCTTCTCGGTCTGGGAGATCTACTTACAGGCCTTCCACGGCGCGGTGGCCCAGTGCCTCCAGGAGCTGGCACAGGAGGCCCGTGGCTGCGAACAGCTCTATGTCCTGCTGGACTGGGCTGCCAATGTCTACCGAAGGTGAGGCCAGGGCGACACTGCCTGCGGGAGCTCAGGGAGGCCTTCAGAACTGTTCTGGGACCGCCCGTCCTCGGGAAAGGAAGTGGGTGACTGAGAGAGCCCGTGGGTTCTGCCTCTGGCTCCCCAAGCCCTAGGCCCAGGGCAGAAGGCAGAGCATGGTTCGCCCTCAGCCTGGGTTTTCCTCAGGGGCCACCATCCTAGTTCCCCAAGGTAGAACGTGTGCCAGGCGAGGTTCCCACAGGCAGAGGGCCTGTGCTCTGCCAGCTGGTGCCGTGGAGCGCCAAGCAGCGCCACGCCCCTCTCCTCCCCGCAGGAGACAGCCTTGGCCTCACAGAGCTTGGGCTGGCTAAGTGCACTTGCTTGCTCATCCCTCTGGGTGGCGCCTGCATGTCGCGTGGAGAGAGTAGGGCCTGCAAGAGGAGGGTCTCGCAATGACCCAGGTTCCCCTGCCTGAGTCGCTTTAGGCAGGCATTTGGTTCGATGGCATTTGGTTCCCCAAGCTGTGTGATGTGGGAGTGGGCAGGTGAACAGCCGAGCCTGGGGTGGACCTTGACCGTGACTGAGGGCCACACGGATAGCCATCCGTCTGTCTTGCGAATTGGCTCAGCTAGGGTGCCTGGCCTCAGCTAGCAGCCCGGAACTTGGGGGAGGGGAGGGGCATCTATGGGGGTGGGGTCCGGAACAGAGGCCCAGGGTCGGTGACATTTCAGTGATGGCCTCTGGCATTGAGCCAGCCCCAGGGGACTGGGCGCCCGCCGCCGTTTGCTGCACAGGAGCCCCGCCCAGGCCCTCAGCCTGCTGCCCTGCCTTCCAGTCCTGACTTCCTGGGTGCCCCGGACCTGGCACTGCCTGCTGAACCGCTGCCCCCACTGCTGGCGCCCGAGGTGTGGGCGGGGTTGGAGAACGACTACACTAGCTTCCTGGAGGTGAGGGGCGGGGCCAGGTCGGAGAGGCGGGGCCAAGCCCTGGGCGCCTTGCGGGAGAAGTGGGGCACTACCCTAGGCTGCCCCTCAGGGCAAGGGCGTCAAGAGGCTGGTGCCACCTCCCCTCTGGAGCCTTGGGCATGGGCCTATGCCGTGGAAAGGTGGCCCTGGCCTTTAGGACCGGGAGGGCCGGGAGGCAGGGGGCGCAGGCCCTCCGTGGGGGAGGTCTCACCACGCCGGTCCTCTGCGCAGACTAAGATCCGCAGCTGCTTCGACAGCATCCTGCAGCTGGAGCAGAGACGCTGGGCAGCCACGGAGGCCCCCGAGGTGTTGCAGGGCCGCTACCACGCGCCGCTCTCCATCGATGTGCACATGGTGCGACCTGAGGCGTCAAGGGGGCGGGTGCTGGGGCTTCCCGAGCCTGGTGGGGACCCCTGAGGCTCCGAGCCCATGGCTAACCTCTGCCCCGGGTGGGCACTCCAAGTGGGGCACAATCGGGATTCCAGGGACGCGGTGGAGGTGCAGCTCCCAGCTGGGCGGGTGACTCCTAGGTGTAGAGTTGAGAAGGTTGGTCGGGCCTCCAAGTGAGGTGCTCGGGACTTGGGGGTGGGAATGAGGGGCTCATACGCGAGCTCATCTCCACGCCCGCAGCTCGTGGCTGAGCACGTGAAGGCGGCTCGGGCCATCTCGACGGAGCTGGAGGCCACCACCTTGACCCTCTGTGCGCGGGCCCTCGGTCTCTTCCTGCCCAGGTGCGGGCGGAGCAGGGTGTGGGCGGTGGTTTGCCCTGGGAGCCCCCCCCCCCCCAGTTTGTTCGGAGTTGAAGTGGGGTGGGAAGAGGGAGGGAGAGGGAGCTTTGTGCTTAGGTGGGGTGCAGATCTGGCCGATGCCAAACTAGCAGGCCCCCCCACGACCTCCACACCTGCACCCCCAGGTTCGAAAAGGCTTTTCTGGAGTCGGAGGGCGTGAGCGTGCCGCACCTGGGCGCCTACATCAACGCCTGCGAGGAGCTCAGGTGGGTCTGGGGCGCCTGGCGGCACCTCCGGGAGCGGGTGCCCGGCGCGGCCAGCAGGGGGCGCGCGAGCACAAGGAGCCGGCAGGCAGGCAGGCAGGCAGGCAGAGGGGTCCTGCCTAGGGTGGCTTGGGGCTGCAGGGCCAGAGCGTGGGCGCTGATGGAGGCAAGGGGAGGAAGCTTCACCAGGTCCCTGAGGTGCTGGATCAAAGGCAGGATCCCCAGGAGGCCACTAGGGACTCCTGCCACCCACAGGGTAGTGGCGCTGGGGTCAGGTTTCAGAGTGGAGCAAAGGTTAGAGAGTTCCAGGCCCCCCATCCCTGTCTGCTACCTGGCCAAACCAGGCCTGCCACTCTGAACTCTGGTCCTTCCACTCTTTATCCCAAGCCCTCCTTATCCTTCTTTCTCAGGGACAGCTGGGCTGTGGGGAGAGTTGGGTCTGGATCTGCCTGCCTCCTGGAGGCACTCTTTGTTGGTCTTCAATCTCGGGCAACATCAGGGTTGCGACACCCCCCCCCCCCACCTCCATACTCCCCCTCCCCCACCCCATCGGGATTGGCTTTGAGGGTTCAGCTCTAGCTCTGCCATTCAGCGGCTGTGAGTCCTGGGCCAACTTACTCAGCCACTCTGGGCTGCCTGGCACACAGGGATCAGAGCGCTTGCTCCCTCACTCGGCCTGTGTGGGGCCTCACTGCCTGGGGGAGACGGGCCCGATGCTGCACTGTACTGCTACACACACCTGCCGCCCTTGCATCCTGTCTGCCGGGCGCCCCTTGACGGATGACAAAGAAGTGTCACTTGGCCACAGTCACACCACCAAGAAGGGGTGGACCTGGGTTTGAACCAGGTCGGCCAGGTCCTAAGTGTAGCCACAATCAGGCACTGCTTCTCCAGCGCTCTCTCGTTCCTGATCAGTGCCCGCCGACCCTGAGTCCTGGGGGCTCTGGGGCCAGCCAACCCCAACTCCTGCCATAGGTGCGCTCCTCGCTCTTATGAGGTGGCTTGGGAGAGAGCCTCCCTGGGTAAGCAGCCTCTGGTTTAGGTTGATCAGCAGTGAACAAAGAAAGGTGTTGCCCTCCTGGAGGGGTCCCCCAAGAGGGATGGGGTTCCTCCCACAGCTTAGCCATGGAGTAGAGGGGGCTCAGGGCCGTGGTACTGCCCCCTCCTTTACTCTGCTTCCAGGGTTCGAGGTTGCGCAGCTTAGGAGCTGCCCTTCACCCTGTAGTCGAGGTGAATGGAGTTGGCATTGTGGTGCCCAGTCAACCTGGCTGTGGCTGCATGCAGGGCTATGGCATCCCAGTCTCTTCACTGGTCTGCCCTCTTCCCCCCACTTCACCTGTCTTCCCCCTTCACCGGCCCCTCCCTCCCTTCCTTCCCCTACTTCACCTGTGCCCCTCCCTCATCCTCCCTGCTGACCCTCCACGTCTCCTGTCTGACCCCCACCCCAGGACCAACCTTCTGCCCAGGTACCCAGGCACCTTTGAGGAGCTGGAAAAGCCTCTGACCAGCACCATGTCCAGATTCCAGAAGCACCTGCTGCAGAATTTGCAGAGTGATGTGCAGGTGAGGAGGCACGGCAGCCACCACCTTCGACGCCTTCCCCTTTCTTCCCACTTCCTATGCCCAGCAGGTGTCCTTGCCCTTGAAACTCTGAGCCCAGGTCCTGGTCCCCACTTCCTCCTGGGCAGTTTCAGACCTGTGTGTTTTAAGAGTGCAAGGAGCGGGGTTGATGGTGAACCACGCATCTTCTCATTTCAGCCCACCTCTCCATGGTCCAGAGCCAACCCCAGGATGGTGGTCTGGAGTTGGAGCTGGGTTTGGGGTTGGGGGGTGCCTAAGCAGGTCTTTGATGGTGGTGGTGGGGGGGTCTTCACCAAAACCCTGGGAAGACCTTCTGGGCCATGCCTCTCAGGGCTTGAAGAGAAGTGACAGCTCCCCCCCCCCCCAAAGAGACAGCCCTCTAAAGCTCTTTCCTGGTGACCTGGACACTCCAGGGCTTCAAGGGGAGGGTTCCATGGGTGGTGTGACACAGTTGAAGACACACACCCCTTCCCTGCTCCCCAGCCGCTCTTCAGGTCACTGTGCACCAAGGCCTGGCTGGCACAGGACGCACTCCAGCCCCTGATGGACAAGGTGGTAGCCTTTGCCCGCCAACTTGAGCTGGTGGCTCACCCTCGGGGACAGGTAGGGAGAGGGGGTGCACCCTGGTGGGGTGTGTTCACACCAATTGTCAGCCATCTGAAACCCCGATGACCCCATGCAGGAGACCCTGCACGAGGCGCACCGCTATGTGGTTCGTGAGTACCTGGTGCAGGCACTGAGGCCACGTGAGCGTTTTCGGGGTGCAGAGCGTGTGACTAGCTCCCAGAAGATGAACCTAGAAGCCAAGGCCATTGGTGACACCTTTCAGGGCCTGGTAGGTGCAGCGCCACTGCTGAGGGACACTCATCATCCCCGGAGGCTCCTACACGGAACTGCTGGGCATTTGAACTTGGACCCAAGGGGCGGGGGGCGTGGACACGTCTCCTAGATTTGCATGTTCTTTTCAGGCACCACCCCTTGTGGACGGGCAGTGGAAGGGCTGTCCTCCCTAACCCCATACCCACCCACCGTGCCCTTCCATCAGAGCCCCTCCTCATCTGGGCCGCTGGACACCCCCCTCGAAGCATGAGTCTAGGCCCTGGCCTCAGTTTCCCCATCCGTGCAGAGAGAAGCGGGGGGGGGGGCGCTCCAAGACCTGGCTTTGGGGGAAGGGAACTGGTGGAGCAAAGGAAGTTCCCCGGAAGGCGGTGTCACGGGCGCCTCCCTATTCCTGCAGGGCTCACAGGCCTCGTGGCTGGATCAGGCCATCTCATGCGTGTCCGAGATCCTAGGCGAGACGAACAAGGACCGCATCCAGGGGCACCTGGAGACGCTAATCCGAAGCTACCAGGACATCAGGTCCGTCCCCCTGCAGGGTCAGGGAGTTGGGATTCGCACCTGCTGAGGGACCCTGTGGCTGTGGGGGTTCTGGTTCTAGTCAGAGAGACGCTCCGGCTAGTTCCCGGTGCTCTTCCCCGACGGGGCTTGAACCCCAGGCCCGAGGTAGGCTGTAGGAGCCTCTATGAATGATTTCCTCCCTACCCCCACTGGGAACCCAGGCGTGGCAGGCCTCCTCCTCTCACTGGAAGTAAGTCTTCTAGCTCAGCCGCCTGAGCCGGTCCAGGAGGGAGGCTTTGATGCCGGTTTTTTTTTTTTTTGGGGGGGGGGGGGCATCACTGCTCTCCGGTGGTGGGAGTAGGAGGCCCAGCCCCACTGCTGGAATTGAACCTCCGTCCCAGTGGGCCGCAGTCCCGCGCACAACCACGACGCCACCGGGGCTCAGCCCTTGATGCCGGTTTTGTTTGGGGGAGGGGGGGGCGGCGGTGATTCACTGGATTCCCTGGAAACCCCAGCGGGACCCTTGGACGGCCTTGGAGATTCCAGGATGGGGAGGCTGCACCACAAACTTCCCCGGCCCCGCCCCTTCCTGATTCCACGCCCTCCCCTCGCCCCACCCCTCTCCATCCCCGCCTGCTCGCGGGTGGCCTGGCGGGCTGCCTTGGCTTTGGCTTGAGGGGAAACAATTCCGGGAGGGGGCGGGGGTTTCCCCTCGGAGTTTCCCTGCCTCAACCCGGTTCGGGTTCCCACCAGGTGAGGAGGGGGCGATTCTCGAGCTCCATGCAGTTGCCTGGCTGGGCTCCTCCCACAGTGCTGTCTGTCCCCCCCTTCCCCCCCACCCCCCACCACGCCGCACCTAGACTTCTGCCTTTTGCTGGGCCCCCTAGCCTCTCTCAGCTTGCTTTTGGTCAGCTGAGCCCTCCCGACCACCGAGTTCTTAGCTGAGGCCGCGCACACCTCCCCTCGCAGAACGAGGGTCCCCCTCCCCTTCATCCTGGTGGGCCCCCTGCAGGGGTGCAGGGTCGTCGTTGAGGGCCTGCATGTCGCTGTAGGCGGGAGCATGTGCTGGCCGTGCTGTCGCTGCGCCGACTGGGCCGCCGCCGGAACCAGAGCTTGCTGCAGCACACTCAGGACCTGTTGAGGGCTACCGCCAAGGCCGGGAACTCGGCGGACACCGGAGGGCGCATACTCTTTGAAGAGATCGAAGTGCCCACCTCCATGGACGTGCTGGTCACCTGCATCTAAGGCTGAGCCCACCCGGGCCTGTGGAGGAGGGCCAGCTCGGAGCCTGGGGAGGCCGGCCTACCTGGCCCTGCCCCCAACACAGAAGCCCCTGGTCATGGAATTTTCCCCTCTCCTCGCATGCCTGCTTTTCCGGAAGGAACCCAGGGCATGGGGCAGCCGTGGCATTTGCGGGGGAGGATTGAGAAGACTGGCTTTGCACATTGCTCACCCAGAGGCCCTCCCAGCCTCCCCCTGCCCAGGGGCAGAACCAGAGTATTTATTTTAAAAATCAAAATGAATTAAAACAGTATCTCCGACAGAGGGGTTGTGCTGTGGGCGTAGGGTTCTGGTCTCCATGCTTGGAGGGGCCTGGGGACGCTGGTGCCAACCCTTTCCTCTCTGGCAGGACATTGTACCAGTGGGAAGACTGAAAGAGGCCCAGAGTGGGGACGGGCCATACCTGGGAGTGTAGAACCCCACAGCTTGTCTCTGGGTCCCAGGGAGCCCCACCACAGCTCTGTCTTGACCCCAGGCAGTCTGTGCCTCAGGGGCAGAAGAGGTTAAGGCTTATTGGGAAACTTGGGGTACTGGGGTTGGATGTGAGAGGGACTTCCCAGCAGCAACAGTTGTCAGGCTGCTCTAGGGCCAATGGTACCTGTGGAACACAAAGGGGGTGGGGTGAGTGTATTCTCTGACACCCCACCCCCACCCCCTTCTGTCCCATGGAATGCTGCTCAGTTACTTGTTGCTGGTCTGCCGGGAAAGCCATTTGCATTGGCAGCCAGAGTTTGGCAGGGAGGTGGTGAAGAAGACGGAGTTTCCTGGGAGATCCAGGGTGGATGCCTCCCTCCCACCCATCAGGAAGACCTGGGGGCCAGCCCCTCTCCTGCATTGTGATGTGGGCAGTGCTGGACAGTTCACCAGCGTAGTGGCACCGTGGTTAAGCACAGACAGCTAACCGGCAGGTGGGCAGTTTGAACCCAGAGGGACCTCTGTGGCCACGCGCCTCCCTTTGGAGTCCAGTTTTGGAAACCCTGGGGGATTACTATGAGTCCCAATTGAGTTTCTAGTGCAAATTGAGCAGCCGTCAGGGGGTTTGGTTTGGTTTGGGATGGGCTGGGGGTGCGGGTGGGGATGGGGATGGGAGCAGGTGGGGCAGGAATGAGGAAGTGGAAAAGTTCAGGGTTCCCAGGCTCCCAGGCTGGAGGCAGGGTATGTGTGAGTGTAAATCATGGCAAGCAGTCTTTGAGTCCTTGGGGAAACTGAGTCTGATAAAAGTCAGTGGTCGTGCTGAGTTCAGTACAACATGGCCATGATGGGTGGAGGGGAGGGGCTGCTGGGAGATGGTCCCTTTCCCCAGGGGAAAGCTCTGGAGGGGCTGGTGGTTGATGGATCAGCCCCTGTCTTGTTCCGGGTGTAAGTGCAGTGGCCACATCAGCCTGGGTGGAAGTCACAGGGGGGCTTCTCGAAAATCTCACTGCCATTGAGTCAAAGCCACCAAGACCCCATAGGACAGAACTGCCCCTGTGAGTTCCCAAGATTTACCACTTGGAACAGCTGGTGGTTTCGAACCTCCAACCCTGAGATGAACAACCCACTTTATAACCCATGATGCTACCAGGACCCCCTCAAGAAGGGCTCAGAAAGCCTGAACCTCCAACTAAACCCATTGCTGTCCAGTGGTTTCCACTCAACGTGATACAGTGCATTGCCTACATACAGGTTTTTCAAAGCTGTAAATCTTTATGGAAACTGACAGACTCATCTTTCTCTCAAGGAGCAGCTGGTGGTTTTGAACTGCTATACCCCCAGCCCCTGCCCAGAGGAGCATGCCCCCTTCAAAGCCCAGACCTGCCAGCATCCTGGTCCCATTGCATCCGGGCTTGAGACTGTGGACAGGTTCGTGCCCTTCTCTGTGCCTGGGTCCTTTCAGCTGGGAAGTCGGGGGGGTGGGGGGGATGAAGTAAGAGCCAGTCAGAGAGCCATGCTCCTGCACCACGTGCCCAGGCTCCCAGGGGCCCAGCAAGTTCGTCCAAACCAAAGACCAAACACGCTGCCAATGAATCCATTCTGATTCCCAGTGCCCCTTCAGGACAGAGTAGAACAGAGGAGCCCCTGTGGGTTTCTGAGCCGGCTGCTCTGTATGGGAGTAGAAAGCCTCATCTTTCCCCTGCAGAGGGACTGGGGGTTTCAAACTGCTCACCTCGGGGTTGGCAGCTTAATGTGTAACCTACTATACCAGGCCACAGTCTACAGAAGGAAGAGAGGCAGCCTTGGTGCCGGGGGTGGGGAGCTCCAGGGCTGGGAGGCTGAATGGTTTCCAAGGGCCAGGGCTGCCTGCCTGGAGGCTTCTAGGCTAGGATTTCCACATGCTCATGTGTGCATATTCATGAGGACCCAGCACTCTGCACGGCCAGCTCAGTGCCTCACAGCATCCTCAGATCCCACACCAGGCCTTGCAAGGAGCCTACAGTATTTCTCTGGGCATCTCTGTCCAGGGCAGACGTGGGGTCTGCGGGACCTGGTGCTTCAGTTCTCAGAAGTTTCTAGAGTTCCCGGCCAGGTTGTCCACGGATGTGGAAAGAAGCGTGTGTGTCCATGGGATATGCTGGTTTGTCAGTGCCCCTGGGATAAAGGAACCTTGCCCGGTCTTTATAGTCCTCTAGTGGGCAGGACAGTCTGAGGCGACCCCATTTGGCCCTTCAAGCTTGGTCCTCGGGTCCTGACAGCTGTCTTCTGGGCCTCGCCTGCCTGGCCCTCTCATCCCCAGCATGTTCCCCTCAGCCCAGTGTATTCCCCCTGTGGCTCCTGGATGTACTGCCTTTGGTCGCTGTTCTGGGAATGGGGGGACCCTAGCTGAGTCCAGGTGTGGAAGGCAGTAAAGAGGCTCAGAGGCTGGGCTGCTTGGCCAGGTACAGTATGGGAGTGGGGGAGCAGGGCCGGGCAGTGTGCCAGCAAGGGAGGAGATTGGGTTGCCCGCCAGATTCCCTTCACCCACCACCCCTGGCCCTGTCCTTTGAGCATACCCTTTGGGAAAGTCCACAGGCTCTGTGGGTGTGGCTGTGGTGCCCAGCAGTCTCTCTCTGACTATAAGGGGGGGAGCACCCATAGATGGGAGAACAGGGTCGGATGGAGCTGTCCACAGAGCCCTGGCACTGGGCATGCAGCCTGGCGGGCAGCAGCGTCAGCACCACGCCTGGGCAACCCCTCCCTCTTCCTTCCTTGCCTGGTGGCCCTGACCTCTTCCTTCCTGCCCTGGGCCACAGCAGACCCCTTGAATACCAGGGCGGCACCTTCGACAGACTGGGGGACAGTCCCTGCAGCTCCCCTCACTGCAGCCTAAGTGGGGTGGGAGGCCATGGACACCCCCCACAGCTGCCCTCCCGTCCCATCTCTCTTCCTGCTTTTGTGTCTACAAAGTGGCCCCTTTAGAAACCCCGGCTGCTCTTATGCCTGGCATCTCCACCAGCCTCCCGGAGTCCTGTGTCCATCCACTCTGGGCCCATGCTTCAAACCAGGCATTACAGAGACTTACTTCCTTTCTGGATGACCGGACTTGATCCAGGGGCGCCTCTACTCCCCCACCTCAACGTCGCCTCTCACATTTACTAAAACGTTTCAGAAAAGAAATAAATGGCTTCGATCGGTGCTGCCTTCATATTATTCAAACTGAAAATGGTCCAAACAGATACAAAGTGTAAAGCCTCCTTGTCCCCGTGTGCTCCTTCTGCTCCTCTTCCCTGCAACCACTAGGGTGATGGACTCCTGGGGGTGGGTGGGGTGGGGACACTTGTGTCTGTCCCCAGTACTGCTGGCCTGAGGAGCAGATCGTGCATGCAGGTGGACTTGCGGACACTGGGGACAAAGAACCTCGTTTTACTTTTTTGCTGGAGCTGGTTGTGTTTGGGGTCACCCATTGCCACCCAGTTATTCTGACTCCCAGCAGCCCCATCTGAGGAGAACTGGTTCTAAAGGCATTCAAGGCTGGAAATCTTTTTGTTGTTGTTGTTTTATCTTATTATTATTATTATTATTTAATTAAAGGATCTTTTTATTGGGGACTCTTACAGCTCTTACAACAATCCAACTATCAATTGTATCAAACCTATGTGTACATATGTTGTCATCATTCTTTTCTAGACACTTACTTTCTATTGAGCCCTTGGTATCAATTCCTCTTTTCTCCCCCTCCACCCTCGTGACTCCTTGATAAATTGTGGTTTATTATTATTTTCATATCTTACTCCCACCACTGTCTCCCTTCTTCCCTGTTTTCTGTTGTTCCCTCTGGTGTGTGTGTGTGTGTGTGTGTGTTTATGTTTATGTGTTGACCATGGCGATTGTTTCTCCCTTTTCACAGGGAAGGGATGAGTCAACAGGGTACAGTCAAGCACCCATGAAACACAATACTCCTCTGGCTCCGTGAGGCATTCTCACCCATCACTATCATGACCCCAGTCCTGCCTCTCACTGTGGGCTAGACGGGAGCATGTGCACAGGGACAGGGACAGAGAAGAGCGCAGGACACACGGAATCCAAGAACAGGAATGGGAATGGCGATGCCAGGAGGGTGGGGGGAAGGTGGGGAGAGGGGAAAGGGGGAGCCGATCTTAATAATCGACACTGGTGAGAGCAGGCAGCCCCATCTTTCTGCTGGAGTGGCTGGTGAAGCCCCCTGCAGGCTTGTGGTTAGCAGTCCGGCTCATCCCCCGCTGCACCCCCAGGCTCTTGGAGGGGGGGCCAGAGTTGGGGGGGTTACCACAGACCATTACTTATTTATTTTTTCCTACTTCTGATATTCAGGTTGCAGCACATTTTTTGGGGGTTCCTTGCCTTATTGTTACTGTCGTATCAACCATCTTTTTACAAACAAGCAAACAAAAAACACATTTTGCTTGCGTCTTTGAGTTATTACTACTTTTTGTTGTTTTTTTTTTGTTTTTGGGGTCATCGCTGCCCTCTGGTGGGAGTGGGAGGCCCAGCCTTGCTCCTGGAGAGCTGCTGCTGGATTTGAACCGCCAAGCCTGTGGGCCGCAGTCCCGCACACAACCACTACGCCACCGGGGCTCAGTCCCACATTATTATTACTTTTTAAAGCTGTAGAATTTATAGTTCACCAAATCACTTGTTTGGCGTTTCTGCCCAGATCGGTTTTTCATCTTGTTATCCTGTTTAAACAAATGACATCCCAATGAACCACTCAAATTCAGCAAAAGCAGAGACAAGAACAGACTCTTCAACACTTCTCACTCTTGCTGTTGTTGTTGTTGCTGCTGGGACTCATCGAGTCGGGGTCTGACTCAGAGACCGTACGCGCAACAGAAGGACACAGGTCAGTGGGTGCAGAGTCCCGGCGCTGGCACGGGTACCCCTATGGCTCCTCGCTTCCAGAGCTCAGCGTCCATCAACAGCATCCAGTGACGATAGAAGCAACTCAGCGCTGGCAGGGGTCTCCACGTGGCTTCTCCAGCTTAGAGGTCTGGCTCCCTCAGGGTAAGGCCGTGTGGCTTCTCCTCCGGCTCCTGCATCTCCTCGGACGCTGCCGTCTTGTCTTGTCCGCAGTTCACTGTCTCTGAGACTAGCTCCCAACAACTGGGGAGAGAGCTTCTCATCTCCAGGAGGGAAATATCGTGAGATTTCCCTGAAGTCTCAGGAGAAAGCCACGCCCACACGGAGGCCTCATTGGCTACTTAATGGCTATCTCCAGATGAACAGGCTAGACTCCACCCCTGCATCTCAATCATGAAATTAACATAAGCACATGACTACCACACCCACTGAGCCTTAAGGACGATCTCCCCGTTCAGAGCAGGCAGAACACAGAGAGGATCATAGGGCCAGCCCCACTATGAGACATGGCATCCCTCACTGACCCATAGCCCTACGGGGGACCACACTGGAGACACAGTGTGGGAATTTTGCCTGATCTCACCCCACCACACTGGTAAAACACAAAGGGCGTGCAACAGAACAGGGGCAGAGCAGAAGGGGGGCAGAGCAATGAAGTCCCCAGAGAACACCAAAAGTAGACTTTGGGGCCATTGCGTGACACACCATTAGATGACTGGAAAACACTCCTAAGGTCAGGAAACAGACCGTGTGAACTATTTACAGGCTTTTCCTTTCATTTTTGTTGTTGACATGGGAGACGGGGAGGCAGGGGAAAGGAAGTGGTATTAACAAACCCACGGACAAGGGAACAGCAAGTGATCCAAAATCAATGTATAGGGGGTGTAGGAGGCCTGGTAATGCTTGATACAGGGCAATGTAACTGAGAGAAATTACTGAAACCCAAATGAAGGCTGAACGTGGTAATGGGACAAGAGGAAAATTAAAGAAAATAGAAGAAAGAACTAGGAGGCAAAGGACATTTCTAGAGATCTAAATACAGGCATGTACATATGTAAATATATTGACATATGATGGGGAAATAGATCTATGTGCATATACTGTATGTTAAATATTAAAGCAGCAGGTGGACATTGGTCCTCTACTCAAGACCCCCTCAACACAAGAACACTTTATTAAACTGGAATTCCATGACGCTCACCTTCCCAACGTGATCACTGAAGACAAAGTGGGTGTGTAAGCAAATGTGGTGAAGAAAGCTGATGGTGCCCGGCTATCAAAAGATAGAGCATCTGGAATCTTATAGGCTTGAAGGTAAACAAGCGGCCATCTAGCTGAGAAGCAACAAAGCTCACATGGAAGAAGCACACCAGCCTGTGTGACCATGAGGTGTCGAAGGGATCAGGTATCAGCATCAAAGAACAAAAACTCATATCATTGGGAATGAGGGGGAGTGTGGAGTGGAGGCCCAAAGCCCATCGGTAGGCAACTGGACATCCTCTTTCAGAAGGGTCTCAGGGAGGAGATGAGGCAGTCAGGGTGCAGTGTAAGCACAGATGAAACATACAACTTTCCTCTAGTTCTTGAATGTTTCCTCGACCTCATTATCATGATCCCAATTCTACCTCATCTACCTGGCTAGATGAGAGGATGGACACTGATACAGATAGCAGCTGCAAACATAGGGAATCCAGGATAGAGAAACCCCTCAGGTCCAGTAATGAGAGTCGCGATATCAGGAGGGGAAGGGAAAGGTGGGAGAGAACGGGGGAACCCAGCACAAGGATCTACATCTAACCCTCTCCCTGGGAGATGGCATTGGACAGTGTAAGACATGAAAAAAATAACATACGGCTGAGCCCCGGTGGCGTAGTGGTTGTGCGCAGGACGGCGGCCCACTGGGACGGAAGTTCAATTCCAGCAGTGGGGCTGGGCCTCCTACTCCCACCACCGGAGAGCAGTGATGCCCCCCCCAAAAATAATAATAACATATTATCAAGGGTTCATGAGGCAGGGAGGGTGAAAGATGAGGAGCCGATTCCAGGAGCTCAAGTACAAAGAAAGTGTTTTGAGACTGAGGAAGGCAGTGAGTGCGCAAAGGGGCTCCACACGATGGATGTATAGGTGGGTTGTGGTCAGAGTTGTAGGAGTCCCTAAGAGAACGATTTTGAAAAGTTCCGTCTTTGCAAGGCTCTTGATTCGAGATCTCTGTCACCCTCAGAAGGCGCCCTGGTGCACGCAAGTTGGTTACTCGTTGGGCCGCAATCCGCAGGGTGGGCAGTTCAAAACCCCCACCAGCAGTTTTTTTGGGTGAAAGCCAGGGCTTTCGTTGGCTATTTAGTTACTTGTGGACTATCAGAGGCACGGGTCCCAGTCGTTTGGAAAACACAAGGACCTCGTCTGAATCCCTGGGCAGCACAAAGGGTTCCAAAATAAACACCCGCTGCCGACTCGTGGCATCCCTGTAGGACAGGGCAGAGGGACCCCTCTTCGGGCAGACCCTGTCATTGCCTGCAGAAGCAGAAAGCCCCGAGGAGCAACGGGTGGCTTTGAAGAACCGACCGGGCAGGGTCGCAGACCAGTTTGTCACCGTAATGTGACCGGGCCTCCTTCCTTGGTGGAGGAAGAGAGAGAGAGAGACTCTGGTATGCGCCCGATGGAACACGACATACCTTTTGAAAAGATGAATCTGGACGACACCTGGTGACGGCGACGTGGGCGGACCTGGAGCATATTAGGCAGCGTGAACTGTGGTGCTGGCGAGGGACAGTGCCCGGACCGGGGACAGGCAAACAAACCCGGCTTGGGAAAAGTCCGGCCAGAGGGTCCTTTAGAGCTTTTTTGGGGGAGGGGTGGTGCAGAGGAGTAGGGGAAATAAGGAGATGATGTTAAGAAGTCTAGGAATGGATAGTATGTCTGCATACTAATTATGGAAGCAACTGTATCATCATATTTGACCGGATACACATCGTTTTTGATTTTAAACCGTGCAGCATTCTTTTTTCCTATTCACACAAGTGCTTATAATCCACATACAAGTTTCACACGAGCATAATTAAGTAGGATTAGAGTTTGTCATTCAGAACTGCTCCCATTCATTCATCAATTTGTCATATGCAGTCTATTTGTGAGAGATTAGCTATGAAGACCTTATGAATAGCAGCAGAACAATTTCAGATGTAGTGCCAGAAG
>PVJH01030388.1:0-24887 GCA_004026705.1 Nesogale talazaci
TCACCAGGCCCAGTTAGTATGATGTCATCAACATGGTCATTCATGTGATGTTGTGTGAGAACAGAAGACGCCCCAGCTCCTTTGGCCTGGCAGTAGCAGTGCTCCAAAGAGTGAACACCCCTCTGAAGATAGCCTGTGATGGTTAGATTCTTATGTCACCTGGACATTGTGGTTATGTGTTGGGCTAAGACCCATAAGGTCAATAGTTTGAAACCACCAGTCAGCTCCACAGGAGAAAGACATGGAACTTTCTATTCCCATAAACAGTTATAGTCTTGGAACCCACAGAGAAAGTTCTACCCTGTCCTATGGTGTCTCGCTGCGTTGGCAATCAACTTGATAGCAGTGAATTTGGCTTTTCCTTTTTTTTTGTTTTTGGAGACACACCTGAGTGAAGTATAAGGTGGGACCCAACCTATCACTCAGGTCACAGCTTGATGTTACCTTCTTGGGGATGTGGCCTTTTGTAGAAGGGAGAGACCCCTAGCAGAGCTGAGCTTCTCCTTGCCCCTTTGCTTTCTGCCAGATCTAGATGCTGCCTCTGGTCTCCAATCTCCTATAGTGTCACCTGTGGGTGCCAGGAGCCACCATTGGACCCCCAACCTTAAGTTCATTTACCTCTGGATCCACCAGCCTGCAATTCTCCTGTTTCATCTCCCTGATTCCTGTTCATCAGCTTCCACAACCACACAATCCAGGAGAAGCCTCCAGCTGACATCTGACCTACAGACTGAAACTGGACTGGACTTTGCCCAGTTCCACAACTGTGTGGGTCATGTCTCAATATGGAGTTCTTCCTGTATGTATACACAGACCCATACATATGGAACTCTTCCCATATGCACACACACATATGGAGCTCTTCCTGTGTGCGCGTGCACACACACATACATATGGAGCTCTTCCTGTGTGCACACACATACCAGCATCACTGACTTTGCTCATCTAGGGAACCCAGTTGAGCGCCGTCTGCTCTGGTGGCAGTGGATTACACATCGGACATCTGACCACCAGATGGGTGGGTTCAAATGGCCGCCATTGAGGAGAGTCCAATGTTCCCTTGGCATCACCACCAGGCCTCCTGGCAAGATACACTGCAAGGTGGTGAATGCTGTGAAGAAAATATGAAGGAGGAAGAGACTCGGGGATTGCTGATTTGAAGATGATCCAGGGAGTGACCAGCTGAGCAGATTTGAAGGAGAATGGTGGATATCTAGGACAGAGGGTGCAGATGACGGAGGAGCAGTAGACACAAGGTCTGCAGGGGAAGCAGTAGGGGGAAACAGTGGTGCAGTGTCGGGGTGGTGGGTGTAGGGGTGTAGAAGCGGTGGTGCAGTGTGGGGAGGGGTATAGAAGCAGTGCTGCAGTGTGTGGGGTGAGGATAGGAGCTGTAGAAGCAGTACTGCAGTATGGCTGGGGTGGGGGGTATAGAAGCAATGGTGCAGTGTGGGGTGGGGGTATAGAAGCAGTGGTGCAATGTGTGGAGGGTGGGTCGGGGACATAGAAGCAGTGCTGCAGTGTAACTAGGGTGGAGAGGGGGGCAGTAGCGGTGTTGTGGTGCAGTGTGTCTGATGCACTGGGGAGACTGAGTCAGCAGTAAGGCCTGAGAGGCACGGGAGAATTCTCCACCTTCACTCGGAGGGGGCTGGAGACAGGCAAGGGCTTTGAGCAGAGAACACAGTCACACAAAGCTTTTCAACACTGCTCTGACTATAGTGTGTGTGTGTGTGTGTGTGTGTGTGTGTCCCCATGAGTTTCTGATTCCCTAGGATGAGCCAGGCCTGAGAATGGAGGCCCCGAGGCCCAGTTGAACCTCCAAACTGCAGAGAGGGTCTACAGAATGACCCTGGTGCCACAGCACAGCCACAGCACGGGCCAGGACCCCCCACAGAGCGGCCCACCCTTCCTGTGCGTGCGGTGGGCAATGCCTCAGCAGCCCCTCTGTCCCTCACCGTGGGTCTCTCACCGGCTGCTTTTAAACTCATAAACTCCACGCCATTGACAGGCCTGGCCATAAAACTTCATTGTTCCTGATGGCAACAGTCTGTTGTTTTAACCTTTGGCTTCCCTTTTTCTGGTACTTTTATCCATCTGGTTCTGGTCAAATGAAAGATTCCCTTCGCTTACAACTGTACTTCTCCTTCGGGCTTGAGGCTCCCCCCCCACCCCAACGGAGAGACCCAGAGGGGCTCTCAGGGGCAGTGGACACACTGGCTGGGCCTCAAAGGCCCCCAGAGGCCACCGTGCAGAAGGGACACACGTGGAGCCAAGCACGTTCCCTCCCAGGCTTTCCTGGACAGGCTCTGCGCTGGGAGGGACCACAAGGGACTGTATACTGTGGGGCTTCTTGGGGCTCCCTGCCCTTTACTTCCTGTCCGCATGGCCCTACTGAGCTGGCTCAAGGTGCGCATGCGCGAAGGATGCTCTCCACCCGGGGGAGGTGCTCACCTGTAAACATCCCTCCACGATTAATCAATTGATCGATCGCAGCCCAGCGAGAACAAGGCCTAGACAACGAGGGCCCAGGGCGAGGCACACGATCCCTTTGCTAGGGTGGCAGGGAGGAGGGGGGCAGGCTCCCTGTCAGGAAAGGAGGGGCTCACCCCCTCCTCATGCTGCATGAACCCCTCTGAGTCTCACAGAGGAACGACTAGGCAAAGTGACCCCAGGTTGGGCCTGCGCCGTCCTGGACACTCCCTGTGCCGACAGGGCCCTCAGTTACCCAGCGTCCCCACATTCCTGAGGTTGCCTTGACCCCACCAGAGCCACTGCCAAATGCGCCCCGCACTGTGAGAGCGCGCTGGCTGGCTCACTGGCCTCGCATACGCTTCCCCGGCCCCACCCCCCACCCCACTCTAAGCCACCCAAAAGGGAAGAAGAACTGTGCTTCAGAGAGGTGAAGTTCTATGCCCACATTTTCCCTGACCCATTTGATTCCAGAATTTGCCCTCATACAACTTTGCGGGTCTAAATAGGCAGTGTACACAGGTATGCGGACACACATGCAGCTCTCTCATTCGTGTGTATGCATTCCACAGTACAGACATCCACATAAGTACATCGCTGCATACACACACTCACACACACACACACCACACCCTTCCCGTAGGCATATACACATATTCTACTCACATATACCTATCTCTCTCTCTCTCTCTCTCACATACACCACAACATACACACACACTATACTACACCAACCACTCCACACATCACATACACACTTCTCCTAGGCATATACATGTATTATACCCATGCACACCTATCTCTCTCTCACATATACCATAACACACATGCACAACTCTCTCATGTATATACATTCCATAGTATAGACACCCACACAAGTACATCACCACACTCACCCACATATACACACACGTGCTTCCCATAGGCATATGCACATATTATACCACATACCCCTCTCTCTCTAACACATATACCATAACACACACTACACCACACCCCACACTGCACACAGCACGCACATGATCATCGTGGAGTTTACACTTTGCTGGAGTGAAATTTCCTGGCCCTTCTGTCTGTGCCTCTGTAACCTCCACCAATATGTGGGTGAGATGATTCCAATAGAGCACATGAAATGCTAACAGAAGTGACGGGTTGGTGGAGATTCCACTCCCCTGGCTAGAAGGATGAGCCATTTCATCCAGCAGAGAGAGAAGTCTCAGGGCCGTTGGAAGCGGAGTGAGTTCAAGATCTCTATCTGAATGGCAGATGCTGAGACCAGGGGCACCAGAGGCTGAGGCAAGGAGACCATAAGACAGAGCAGAGGAGCAGTTCTGAGACTATGGGACGATGCTGCAGGGTAGTGGGCTGCCTTCCTGGAGCCCCATGGAGACAGAGGCCAAGGGACGATGTAGCTGAGATGCCAAGGACCGGAGAGAAACTTGGAGATTGGCCGAGGAGAGTCGTTGCAACAAACCCATGACTTTCATGAATGTTATCTTCTCCTGGCTTGTGGTGACCTTTTGGTTTCCCTAAGCACTCCTCACCCCTACTGTGAGTATTGTCTGTGATCACAGCAGTGAGTGGAAGCAGGGAGCCAATGGAGGAAGGGTTGAGGCCAACAGGCAAAGAAAGCTGGAGAGTCAAGGCCTGTCAGGCCCCTGCCTTGTGGAAAGTCAGCAGGAAAGCCAGGACAGGTAAGACAAGGTCTCCCCATCAGTCTCCCTGCAGCACCCCCAAGATTTTTGTCAACTGTAGGACACACACGTGCACACAAAGAGAAATTTCAAACTTGAAAGAGGGAAGGAACTAGAAAAAAACTTCTCCAGACTTACTAGCATTTAAAGAAGTGCATGTTCAACAAACGTGAGATTGATGACATTTGGGAGGGGAAAAACCCAAACCACTCCTGTGTGTGGAAGAGATCTGCCTAACTGGAATCTCAGCTTCACAGTTCCATGGTAAGAGGACCCCGGGCAAGGCTCACTGTGGCTCCTCTCACGTGGGGCTCCAAAGACCCAGTTTCTGAGAATAGTAGCCGCCACATCAGAAGCACTGCTTGCCCGCTGGCCACGTCACAGTTTCCATGACCTCTGCCACTACAGATGTGAAGGGTGCACTCTTGGTGGTGGGAATGTCTTTCTGGAAGGCAAGATGTCAATATAGACAAGATCCTTAGTTTTGTGTGTGTGTGTGTGTGTGTGTGTGTGTTTCAATTGTTGGACTTAGTAATCTACTTGTAGGGCTTACTATGAGACCCTGAATGAGGAAGCCCTCCTAGGCTCATGTTTAAGGGTATTCGTTGTGTCAGCCTTGCTAGCAGATGCAAGCAAGAGAAAATGGAAGCAATCACAACTTGAAGACATATAAAACTGTAGGGGCGGAGACTAGTCTGTCAATCAGGTTACAGCCTGATGGTGTATCCTTTTACTTGTGGCCTTCTCATAAGGACGGCACGGGAACCAACCCTTGTCTCTCCTGCCTTCATCTTTCTGCTGGAAAGCCACTCTGAGACCTGCCAGAGCCAGCAGATCAGGCCACCCCCATTGGATCCAAACCACTTGGCACCCAGCGATCTGTGATCGCATCATTGCATGTGTCTGCCCGAGTCTGAAGAGGGACTTGGGGACGAGTATCAGACGTATGGACTTGAGTTGGGCTGGGCTGGGATGTTTCCTCAAAATATATGCACTTCTCTTTTTTTACTTTTAAAAGAACGCAAGTTTGCTTTCTCACTGTTTAAGAACCCAGAAGTCTGAGATTAGGGCGTCGCCTCTGAGGAAGGGTCTCTCAATCAGCTCCAGAGAAAAATTCTAGTGTTCTTCTTGGCATGATCTCCACATGACACTTATTTTCCCCATTCATCTTTGCTTTCTCTATGCACAATCTGCTGCTTTTTGTGGGGATGGGGCTCTTACATAGAGTGTAACAAATCATCCGTTCATCCATCCATTATCTCAAATGGACATATACAATTATTGGCACCAACTTCTAAACAATATCTTTCTTCTTGAGCCCTTTGATATCAGCTCCTCTTTTTTCCCTCCCACTCCCCCTCCCTCCCTCATCCCTCCACCTCTGTGAAGCATTAATATATCATATACTGTTATTATTTATGCATATCTTACACTGTCCACTCTATCCCTTCCCATCTATCCTAGTATTCTCCCCCTCCAGGGGGTTTATTCTGCCTTCAATTGCTGTTCATTTCCCTTTCCCTCTCTTCTTCCCCTTTCACGTCCCCTCTCCTCCTGATATAATTACTTCTTGATATAAAGGTTTTTCTTACACATATATGAGTATCACTGGATTTCTTTCTCTAGTCAACCTGGCCCCCTCAATTAACCATGAAGCCATTTTTTTTGTTTTCTTCACATCCAGGCAGCCCCCACGTTCTGTCCCTCCCACCTCCTCTGTATGAAAGAGACTGCATTCCCTCTCTCCCCACCCCACAGGGTTCTGCTTAGATATGACATCCTCAGAGGAGCCTTGTTCCCCCCTCTTCCTTCCTGCCAGCAGCTGTGTTGGACCCCTCTGTTCAAAGTCCATGTGACGTTTGGTGGCCGTTGGATGGGAGGGGTGGAGTCCAACCTATCAGTCAGCCTGATGATGCCTCCTGGCGGGGTGTGGCTTTCTTGGAAGTGGGAAGAACTGGGTACTGCTCTTTCTCTCTGGGACTCTGCCTCCAGGGATGGTCCTATCTGGGCCACTCAATTCAGAGCGCTATTGGCACCCTGCCAAGTTGCTACTACCCTTGTATCCACCCAACTCTGCACACCCCGGACTGCGGTCTCTCTGCTTCCCCATCTGCAGTTCCATGAGTCTGAAGAAGGCCCTGGCAACTTACACATTGGCATTGTCCTGGGGGTTAGGATGCCTTCTTTTGACATAACTTAAAGGCCTTTTTATAAGTCTGAGTGGCACTGGATTGGTTTCTCTAGACAACTCGAACAGATGCTCCTTCATGGCCCTTACCCCTTGGTAGGGACTCGTTCATCACTTGGGTCTCTCCCACTCCCCACCATATTATGAGTAAGTTCCCTGCAGCCTCAGCAGCCAGCTGTCTCATGTAGTACCTCCTCCCACAAGCCCGAGACAGTGCCCAGCCCTCACAGATGGCTCGTGATTGAATAAACAAGTGCTTCCACCTGAAAACCACTTTCTCAAAGAATCCACCTGACAACATACTCATAAGAGAACAAAAACCAAACTCACACCCATCGAGTCCATTCATGACCCAAGAAGGACAGGGTAGAACTGCCCCCGTGGATTTATGAGCCTGTAACTCTTTCCAGGAGTGGAACGCTGCATCTCTTTCCTGCAGAACGACTGGTGGTTTTGAATAACTGATAGTGGATGAGCAGCTCCATGTACATATGCCCGCGATGCCACCAAAGTTCTTAAGTACACGTCACATGACTCGAGAAAAAAAGTCGACAGGTTGAAGACACAGAATGATATTGATATTAGTAGACATCAATTTTTGTATGAAGCCTTCGAGAGTGATGATGGCAACAAGTGTGCAAATGTGGTCTGTATACAATTGACATATGTATTGATCATGATGGGAGTTGTATGAGCCCCCAGTAAAATGATTTATTTAAAAAGGGGGGGAGGGGAAAGAGGAGCTTATACCAAGAGCTCAAGTAGGAAATATTTGGGAATGAAGATGGCAACGTGTGTACAAATGTGCTTGATGCAAATGATGTATGGAATGCCATCAGAGCTGTAAGAGCCCCGAGTAGAATCATTGAAAAAAAAATCTGTGTATGAAGCCACAGAAGAGAGTCCTGAATGATTAGCTGTGAATACCCCTGGCAAGCTCTATTTTTTCTTTATATTTTCCAGGTATTGTATCATAACCAACCACCTGCTGCTTTTAGAATCATGACAAGAGTGGCTATGTTGGAGGGGTATGTCCAGGGATGTAGGACCCAGTAAATGAAGCAGGACTCAGTTCAGGATCTTTACAGCCTGGAAGGAAAAACACCCCACCCACTCACCTGCCTGGGCCCCTGGAATCTGCCCACATCTCTCTAGCATAGCAGATGGTCTCTCATGCCCAGAGAGTCCACAGAATTGCCAGGGCTTCCTTCCTTTCTAATGAGGACATCTTAGGTTGAGGACAGAGAGATGATGACGGTTAGTGGTTTCAAAAAGATCACCTACATCTTCTTCTTACTCACAGAAAATTTCCAAGTGCACTTGCCCTTCTTTTCCCTGTCAGATTCTTGTGCATGCTGTGTGACGTCTGGAGATGGTCATAACAGAACACACGGCATCTTTCATTGTTGCAGTGCTGGCTGAAATGTGTCACAGCCCCACTGGAGGTCGGTCAGAGTGCCATCAAGATGAGCCTCCTGGATTTGGGAATTCTTATGGACCCAGGGCCCTACATTAAAGTTAGGTGGCCTTTTGAATGGAGCCATGGAGGAATAAGGGCCATGGTGGGGACCACGTCTTCAGGAATTTAGGAGCACGGTTTCATTCTTGACCTGGATCCTGGGTTGCTTCTATCGCCTTGATGTCTTACTGCCTGCTGCCCATCAGCAAACGAGGATGTTTATGACCCTGTCTGTGGCAGTGACATCATCTCCTGTCAACTTATGTAAAGGGCCGTGGAGTCTAGTCTGTCAATCACTCATAGCCAATGAGGCCCTGTGTGGACATGACTTTCTCCTGAGGATTTTGTGAACTCCTGTTTTCCTCCATGGAGGTGGGACAGACACACCCTCTGCTTTATCTTCCGGCTGACAAGCCACATGGAGCTATTCTGATGGACTGAGAGCCTCTAAAGTAACCAGATTTTAACATTGGTAAAGCGGGACACCATTGACAGGGGTGGGGGGTGTAGAAGGGGTATATTCCCTTCCCATTCTCCCACCGTTCCCTAGCTTGCCATATATTCTTTCCAAAAATCAGAACTTCTAAAACACCACAGGACATGGGAAAAATTGTTTAAAATCAGGACTGTCCCATCAAAAGCGGGACATCAGGTCACTTTACTAAAGCTAGTAAAGCCACAGGACCACTAGAAAAGCCACAGGACCTTCCCCAGAATTAACACATTCAGAGAGCCTTCCCTTTGGGCAAGCACCTTGAATTTGAACTGAGAAAATAAATATCTTTCCGTAAATATCTTTATATCTTTATAAAATAAATATCTTTCCTATGCTGTTCCTGAGATGCTTCCACCACCACTGAATCCACAAAACTTTCCACCCACTGGCCTGTGAACTTCCTGCATTCAGTGTCATCTCATGTGCTGCATGAATCTGAAGAGGAATTTATAGACTGGTACTGGACATAGGGGATCATATCAGACTTATAGGCCTGATCTGAACTGCCCTGGGAAGTTTTCTTAATATGCAATACTCTTTCATATAAAGCTTTCTGTTTACACACACAAGTCTCTGGATTTGTCTCTCTAGCCCACTCAGACTTCACACACTTTCCAAGGTAGTTTTAGAGAGCGGTGAAATTTGCAACACTACCTTTTGCAAGTGCTTTAGTTGTCGAACAGAAATGTCACAAGCGAGTGGCTTTTACAGACAGATATTTATTTTCTCAGTTCAGGAGGCTATGCGTCCAAATTCAAGGTGCTTGCCCAAGGGGAAGGCTCTTTTCAGCTTCTGTTTCTTGAAGACCTTAGGAGGTGTGGCATCTGTCTTACCCTCCTCCCTTTCCCCCCACCCCCCCCCCACCCCCAATCTGTGCTTGCTTGGCTTTCAGTTCAATCAGTTGCTTTGTATCTCAAAGGACATTGATGTAAGACACACCCTACACGAATACTTCTTCATTAACATAACAAAGACAACCCATTATCAAGTCGCATGATAGGGGCTAGGATTTGCTGCACATCTTTGGAAGGGACACAATTCCATAGTTACAGGGGGTTCATGTCTTTCAAATCTTCTGTCCCCAAGGCTCTCCTCCCTATCCGTAGAAGGAGTCACATCAGAGCTGTTCAGTGTGGAGAAAAGGAAACAGGGCAGGATGATGGAATATAAAAAAACTGCCACGGACATGAAGGACAGATGGGTTACATGTGGTGTCTCAGAGTCAAGATGAGGCCAGAGGTTGAAGTTCTAGAAAGCCAAGTTTCTGCTTCACTTGAAAAAAAGAAACGTCTGTGACCCAGAGTAATTGAGGGCTACCCTGGATGGCCATGCTGAGTCATGTACCACTGGGGATATTGAGGCAAGAGCTGCAGCTGGGGTAGAGTGGATCCCTACATCACACTGGAGACCAGACAGATGACTTTTAACATTTCTCCAGACTCCAAAAGACCTAGGCTCCTTTCACTTGGTCTTTTTGTTTTTGGAACTGCTGAAAAACCAATTGGCGCTCCTCCCATCCATTCTCACTGCCATTTTACCTAGGTTCACCCCAAGCCACAGTGGCCGGGAGTCTTCCTTGCCTTCTTACCCAGTGGGGAGTGGCACTCTGTGCCCTATTCCCAGCTGTCCAATTTCCTTCTTACAGGAAGATCACACACGTCATGCTCTGACTTCCCTGAATAAATGGCAAGACACCCCCCGCCCCCTGCCGCCATGCTAGAAGGATGAAGCTTTATGCGGTGATAGGCTCCACTGCAAGATTCAACTGTGAAAATGAGTCACTCAAAATGGGGGGGAGGGGGTGGTGTTGTGCTCCAACATAGCCTGATATGAGTGAGGGCTGAAGGCCTCAGGGATGGCGGTGACAACTGTTTCCCCAGCGTTTTGAGGACAAATGCCAGGACTGGAAGTTACATTCGCTCTAGCAGCAGTGGACTCTGCAGTCAAGCATGATTCCAGTATTTCCAAAATAAGTGTTAGTGCTTTAAAGACTTGGATGTGGAGAGACGACCACAGAAGCCTCATCAAGATCTGTGGCAAGGGCTTGGGAATGAGTGCAAAGTCTAGCTTTAATGGTGACTATTCTCTGCCTTATGTCAGTTGGCTGAATGCTCACAAAACCCATTTCCCTGGGCCTACACATAGCAAGGATGGAGACAGGTACGTTCATCTGGGTAAAGTAGGGAAACAAATCCGCAGAAACTCATATGTAGATAAGAAAGAGTTTTATAGAGGATAAGTGTACATTAAGAAACATCCCACCCCAGTGCTGTCTGAGCCCCTAAGTCCAACATTAGTCTGTATGTCCAACACCCATCGACAAAGCCCTCCTCGATCTCACAAAACACACGCAATGACTACAGGAGGAAAGCTGAATCAGTGAGCATGTAAGCATCTCAGCACTGGTAGGGGCCGCTACTGCACCCAGGGCTGCATCGGGGTAGGTCTACATGGCTGCTCCTCAGGGATCTCTCACAGGAAGTGAGCCTTGCCAGCTGAAGCAGGGAACTAGCTAAGGCAGCAGCATCCTGGTCCAACCATCAGAAAGCAAGAGACTCGAGAACTTGAAAAGAGGGGCTCACCAAGCCATTTATCTCCCCACCCTTCAGTTAATCCCATATGCATTTATGGGACAGGTTGGCACAGTAAACCATAAATCTCACCAGGTAAGCCAGCACCCTTGCCAGGTAACTCTCCTCCTTCCCCAAAGCTAGGCCACAGAAGTCTCCACCATGGTCACGCTGGGACCTCTGTCTTCAATGCCACCTACTTTCCAAGGGAAGTCAGACGTGCTCGCCCCAGGGTTGCCGAATACTGTCTGGGGCCTCCCTTTTAGTTATGAGGTGCAGGCAGCTTTGGGTGAGGAGCCCAGAAAACCATGCCTGCAAGAAAACAGCTTGTACCTAATTGAAATCTAGCTTTGGGTTTACATAATACAGGACACTTAGCACACCTGACTACTCAGCTGGCTCCCTAATTACTCCCCACTCACTCAGCAGAGTCCACCTCTGGCAGCCATGTTGGCTCGATGTCATGGCTGATGGCACACTGACTTGGCCCCTGACCCAAAAGGGACCGATCGGATACGGTGCCAGGAATCTGGAAATGCACTTTGAGGCTGAGTTCTTTATGATGACTAGAGCAGATGCACACTGAAAGATGGTGGGACTGCATGCTACCCAGTATTTAGAGCAATGAGCAGATCTAGAGAAGCCAGTCTGCTTGAGAAGAGAAAGCAGCAGGAATAGAGGAGGAAAAAAGAGAGAACCAGAAAATGGGACCGTTGTTCTGAGCTCAGCTGCGGAGGGAGGTCTAGCTAAGGTTTGCCATTGGATGCCACTTGAGGGAGAGGGTAGGGCAGCATGCCAATGAGCAGCATGGACCAGCCGGCCTGCGCTGGGCTTTGAGAGCGCATTCAGCAATGCAAAACGAATGGCCTTGGGCTCCATACTCCGTAGTTACACTCCAGGCCTCTGGCTGCCGCCCAGATGCTGAGCCCTTGGGAAAACCGGCTCTCCATCGACACAAATGGTCTCCCGGTTCGCTCAAGCTAGTTCAAGCTAATTTGTAAAATTTAAATAGGAAAGCATTAAGCCGTGCAGGCGGAATAATAGAAAAGATGATTGGGTCAACCAGCCAAACCCAGCTCCAAGCCTCTTCCATGCCAGGCGGATTTAAATTCTGGCTAAAGTTTAGCATGCTGTCCCCACCTTCAAGGTGAAAAAAAGCGCTCAGGCTGTTGGAGGAAAGGTTGGCGGTTCGAACCCGCCAGCGGATCTGTGAGGGCAAGGTGTGACCGTCAACGGAGGTAAAGACAGACAGCTTTGGAAGCTTACCGGCCACGACTCCTCTGTCTTGCCTGGTCCCTTTGAGGGCGGGGTGAAGATCAACTTCAGGGAAGTGGTTGGGTTTGGTTGGGGGACCTCACATTGGGCTCTGGGGCGCAGGGCGCAGGAGGTAGCGCTCCGCACACGCACGCACGTGTTGCTAGGCTGGAGACAAATGATGCGGCTAATTCTCCCTCCGTGCCTCGCTTGTTCTCGCGCCCCTGTGACGCAGCCCTTCCGGAGCACATGTACGGGCTCCGCAGGAGGAGCAGCTGCGGAGGCCAGAGCCTCCCTGGGAAGATGGGGCGGGAGGGGGGAGCGGGGCGCCAGATCCCACCCCCAGCCAAGCCCTACAAGGGAGGGGGTGCGGGGGAAGCAGGCACTCCGCAGCCAGGGGAGGGCCCAGCCCAGCCAGGGCATTCAGAGTTAATTAGCCTTCATGAATATGGATGCCACCGCCGATTTAATACGGTTGAGGGGTCATAACCTGACCTCGGCGAGGCATGCATAAAGAAAATACTAGTTTTCTCAGCTCAGGCCCATAATTGAAAGACTGAGTTGCTAGACGCAGCGCTGTGGGTGTGATCGTGCTCTCTGCCCCCCCTCCGCCCCTACCGCCCCCATTCTCTGTCCAGAAGCCACACTGCCAAGTCCCCCCACACCACCCCCAAGCTCTCCCAGGCCACCGTGGCGGGCCGAGCGCGCCCGCCCGCCCGCCCGTATCAGTCACTTTAATGAACTACAGGTATGTGCGCAGCGGCCAAATTGTCATCAGCTTGAAACGTCGCTGCAGTGATATCTGAACTGGGAATTTGGTCTGAAGCTTTCCTCTTCCATGATGGTTTTCATTTCCTGTCATTGGGAGCTGGAAGCATTTATGGGACATCACATGGTTTTCATCTGCACAGGAAATCAGCTGCATTTGTGAGAAGATACTCGGTTTTTTTGTTGTTTGTTTGTTTTTCAAATGGCCCCCTCCCTCCACGAGGGGGAGAGAAGGGGGGAAAAAAAACTAGCTTACAGCATTATGTTTCGAAATAGTTTTCCTTTTTGATCCCAAGAGCGTGTAAGACAAAGTGGTCTGTGATTATACCGAAAGCAGCAGTTTCTTTCTGACACGTGGTAATCACTTTATGTGAAGAAAGCCCAGCACAAATGGATGCTTTTCCTTCCCCCCTCCCATACCCCCCCCCCAATAGCCCCCAAAGCAAAAGAGTGAGCCAACCGGGGCGGGGGCGGAGCAAGGGGTGCGCGCACAGCTGCACCAGCAGCTTCACATCCTGGGGTGGGACCGATTTCAAAAGGAACGCTGGAGAAAGAGGCGGAGATACCAGTCCAGATTTAGCCTACGAGCCCAGGCTACTTCTGGTGTTTGTATTTTAGTGCCCTAGAAAAAAAGACAGGACTTCTTGGTGAACTTCTCAGTTGGCTTAAAATTTTTAAGACAGCAGAGGCTTCTTCTTTCTCCCAGTCCGAGTCCCACCATCTGAATCTCTTATTCATCCAGCGACAAACACAGTACCCAGAAATTGTCAGATGACTGCAGGACTACATTCAGGTTGTTTTTGTTTTGTTTTGTTTTAATATTAGAGACTGGACATGGTGGAGAAGAATTTAGACTCAAGCTCAGGGAGGCCACTGAGTTACAAAGTCCTGACTGTTAAGCAGACCACAAAGACCCCACTTCCAGGGAAGTCTGTTCCCCTCAGAGTGGTTCAAAGGCTCATCCCACTAAACCTAGGTCTCAGGGCAACTAGACCGCTTTGGGCCAATAGCACCACCGTGTGGCCACCATTCTTCTCCTTGCACTTCACTTTCCTTTTCCAGTCTGCCCTGAAACAAGCCCCAATGTGGCTTTAGGGTTACAAAGGAGCCCCAAGCAAGGGCTGAAATGGTCGCTATCACCCTTTTCCTTGTCCCTGGGATGTGCTGACAACACAGGGACCCACAACTGTCCTGGTATCTTTTCATTCGATTCCCCCCACCCACTTGCCAAAGCCCCTCCGGGTAGAGTGCACACATTCCACCAATTATAGATCCATTCCTTCAGTAGAAGGCTTAGGCACTCCCAGCTAAGTGGGGCATGTTCTTAATCTAGAGACAATTTAAGGTGAGCCAGTTTCTTTTATTTTTTCCATTTAAGCTTCTTATAGTTTTATTTTTCTTTCTGACTGAGGTTTTGTTTTATTTTGTTATTCTTCATATATATACACACCTATATATTTTAAAGAATATGTAAGATCCAGGGCATGACAATCTATAGAGAGATGGACTGGTAGTAATGGTTCCTTAGGGGTATGGCAGGGACGTTGAGGGTAAATGAGGATCCAGACTCTTATCCCTTTGGGCTAAGTGATCACCTAGAGACGTGGAAAGCCAGTGAGGGACAGGAGCCATTTCTCCCTGGAAAACTTAGTGCGGCTTGGACTCTGGGAGGCAAGGCAGCCTAGGGACCAAGTCCTGTGTCCTCATCAGGGATAGCAAAGGCTCCTCAGGGAACCTCAGAGCCTTATTGACCCCCACTCCCCCCCCCCCCCCAACCGAGGTGGGTCCTGGCGATCATTGTATTCCGGCAGCTGAGATCGATTTAATGGAGGGTCACCATGACCACCTTCTTCCGCCCCTCTCCCCCAGCCCATAAAACCGACAGCCATCTGTGAGAACATGAGCCACACGTTTTTACGAGCTGTCTACTGGCGGCGGCAGGACAAGGGTGGGGGGTGGAGGGGGGGTTCCTTGTCCCAGTCCTCTGGGCCTTCAAAGATTAAACTGTGCAAGGTGACCAGGTCTCTGACGCCAAGTGTTTGAAAGGACATCTAGCAGCCACCTGGCCACCAAATCTCTCCATCCAGGAGGCCGATTGTGCTGTGAAAACTCCACTGGGTGTTTCCCTGGGCTTCTGCGGGTCTGCAGGCACACCTCTGCCCTTCGGCAGCGTGCAGACTGGATCTCAGCAGACTGCAGGCAGCCTGGCTCCTTTACGCTGGAGGCTGCGGGCTCTGCCTGAGTCCCCCACTGTTTCCTCCCCGGAAACAGCGTTTACATCTCGTCGCTTATGACCTAATTGATGGACTATTCGAGGCAGCATGGTGCCGCTCTGAGGTTCTTCAGCGCTTTGCCGTGGGGCGATTAGGGACAGCCATTCAGCATTTGTAGAGGTGTGGCATCACCGGCCATTTCAGGCCAGAGTGCAAAGGATTCAGACCATTTGGGGTGCCTGCTCTCCCTCTCCTGCCCGCCCAGCGTTTCCTCTTCTCCCGTTCTCAAAAAAAAAAAGTGCAGAGCGGAGTGGTATGTGGAGCCCGTCGCGAATGCTGCCAGGGCCCAGCCCTGCCTGGTGGGTTGGTTGGTGTAGGGCGGTGCCCAGTGACTCCTGCGGCGCTGAGGTCACGCTTTCGGCGCTCAGCGTGTTCACTTGACTATCTGGAAAAAGGGAGGCTTTTCTGAGGACGCAGCCCAGTTGCGAGACCTCAGGTGCCTGAGCGCCCGCCCTCTCCCAACCTGCAGCTTCTGAGGAGTCCCAGGTTCAGTGGGGTGCGCCCTGCGCACCACCCGCACAATAGGATCTCACCCCAGGTGGCCCAGAGAGAGGGTGAGCAGGAGGGCCACCCTTGTGCAGGGAGACAAATTTGATTTTCAACAGATCAGTGTTTCAATATGTATTTATTCCTGTCGCATTAAAAAAAAAAACCTGCTGGTATTATGCCAGAATGAGCTATATAATGATGTTGTTTAGCAGCGACTGTGTCATTTGGTGTTGTTGACAGTAAAATAAATTAACATAATAAACATAATTTGCTCAGAAACGGCGCAGGAAAAGCAGATGGTTAGCACATTTCGGCAAGGCCTGTTGGTCCGAGCTTGTACATTCAGCCGTCTGTGTGTCTGTGACCAGCTGCTCACCTTGGGACCCACATGACCTGCGCGGCCTGCACGGGGGGGGGGGGGGCGCGGGGGGGCCCAGGAGCCTGGATGAGTCTTGGGAATGTGGGCGTACACGATGCCCTCGCCCGAACGTTTGGGGGTCCGGATCGCAGGGTCTGGGCCTGGCGCAACCATCCAGCCCGCACAGGGACGAGCAGTCAGGGCTCGCTTCCCACCCACGGGCCTCTCTCCAGCTGCAGCAGAAGTCTCAGCGCCCAAGCAATTAACATGCACCGCCCATCGCCTGCCTAACGCCCACCCTTTGTGAACCTGCGAACAAGGGAGCTTTCTTCCTGGCCCGGATGGCGCGGGAACACGCCAGTTCTCTGCAAAGGCGCTGGGGGCCAGCAGGCCGGTGCTGGGCACTCGGAGGTGCGTGCGCACCGGCCTCATAAAGAGAAGGAAAAGTTGTGTGTGTTTTGTTTTGTTTTTGCAGGAGGAGGGGGCCCAGGTCCCCAGTGGCTGGGAAGTGAAGGGGCTTGTTTTGCTTTGCAAGAAGAGGGCCTGCAGGTCACTGCGGCCCCAGGTCCTGGTGACCAGGTCCTGCCTCCCTCTCCCACCCCTTTTTACGGCTGCATATTTTCCCAATGAGCTCGCTGACTTTCTTCAGCAAAGGAACAGTGTTAATAGTCTCCCAGGAAGGTGCCTTTCCCCTCACCACTGAGGTGAGGACAGAGGCTCCCTGTGATGGAATCTCAGCCTGTTCTTTCTCAAGGGCCAGTCTGTTCACCAGGAGAATGCTGGGAGCAAGTGCGGCTCAGAAACAGTCTCTCAGCCTTTGGCTGTAGACGAGGTTCCAGGTGTCCTGTGTGCACCACGGGCTATGAGGTGGGCATGCCAGGAGAAAGGAGATGACTTTGCAGTGTGGAAGTGGGTGGAGGAAAGCAAATGCCAGACTCACTGCCATCAAGTGGATTCTGCTGCATAGAGGCCCTACAGGATAGAGTACAATGAACCGCCTTGTGAGACTCTAATTCTTTATGGGAGTTGAAAGCCATCTCTTTCTCTCTTAGAGTAGCTGGTGGTTTCAAACTGCCGACCTTTCGGTTAGCAGCCCAACGTGGACCCCACTATACCACTCGGCCTCCTCCTGGTCTCAGGAACTCCTGGGGATTCCTGTCTACACCAGACAGTTACATAAGTGGATAGGCTGTGGTCCATGTGAACGAGTTCTGAGATGGACAAGCTGTGGCTCCTGGTAGAAGAATCTAGACTAGGAGACCCAACTGCACAGACCATAACGAGACCAACAGATGTTGAGTTGCAGAACATCTCAGAGAAGGAGCACCAAGGTGGCTGTTTGGTGGCTGGAAGACGGGGACAGGAGATTAATGAAAAGGTTACTACAGTAGCCTGGAAGGAACTGTGTGACAGTTTGCAGCCCAAAAGCTATGGGGAGTGGGTGGGTGGATGAAGATGATGGACTTGGCGTGCTTTTGTGGAGGTAGAACTGACAGGACTCGCCACCTCTGCCACAGCTTAGCCCTGTGACTTTGCACAATTAGCTCATTTCCTAAATGGAGCTGGTGTGTGAAGCCTGGCTATCACGAATGTGACCACACTCTTAGCACCACACCCGGCATGTGCTGTGTGCTCATTCTAGGGCCACTTCGCCAGCTGCATCAAGGCAATCCCAACACCTGGCAACCTTTGGCGTGCCAAAGTCCACCTGGGGCAGAGTTTACAGTGGCTGAGTTTTGGCTGCAGTAGACAGCCAGGCTCCCGTGGGTGGATTTGAACCTTCTACCTTGTGCTTAGCAGCCACATGTATTTAAGCATTGGCGCTACTCATGAAATGACACACACACGGTCAAGGCGCCAAGACTCTCTACAGAGCAGAGCAGAATTGCCTCTGTGGGTTTCCGAGACTGGAACTTTTTGTAGGAGGTGTGGAAGAGATCTGGGAGGGTGGTGGTGGTGGTAAGGTAATGGTTATGCACTGGACTTGGGATCTGCACGGCCTGCAGTTTGAAACCACCAGCAGTTCTCTGGGAGAAAGACTGGGCTTTCTCCTCCCCTGAGTATGGGTCTCAGAAACCCACAGAGGGTCACGAGGCATCAGCACTGACTGGATGGCAGTGAGTTTGGTTTTGGTTTCTTCTGAGGAGCGGGTGATCGTTCTGAACCACTGACACCATGATTCTGGACGCAGCCTTCCAGGAGGGGGCACGTGCAAGGGCACTGGTCACTTCGGGGTGGGAATAAGGTCAGTTCCTTCCCCAGACATCAGACCTCCTGGGTCACAACAAGACAGGCAAACCCAAACTCGCAAGTCACAGGGACCGCATACAGTCGGCTAGACCTGCCCTGGTGGGCTTTGGAGACAGAACTATTCATGGGAGCAGAAAACCACATCGCTCTTGGCCCCCTCAAAACAGTGTGCACAAAGTCTGCTTATTTTTCTTCTTCTTCTTTTGGGCCCTTGAATTTACTTTTCCTGGAGTCTTCCCCCCATCTCCTAAAACATCTTTCCTAGTTCCATCATTGACCCTGATGGGCAGCAAGTCATCTCAGTTCTACCCCCAACCACCCTTCCCCCTCCCCAAATATGCCAAGGTTGCCTTCATTGTCCCCCCTCGTGCTGCTGTGGGGTGACTGCCACACTGCCATCCAGATTTCTGTAGTGGCCTCCATAGCATGCATCCACTCCCTTCCTGCCCCTGTGGTCCGCCCACCATGTAGTGGCCACAGAACATACCACTTGTTGGCTTAATATCTCTCTGTCTCTCTCTGTGTCTCTGTGTCTCTCTCTCACGCACGTGCGCATGCATCACTTCAGGTTCTCTGGGAATCAGAGAGGAGCCATACTGGCACAGTGGATTAAGCATTGGGAGGAACACAAGGCAGCGATTGAAGACCATGCTGGCCATTCTGCAGGAGAGCGTCATCCATGAGGCTGCCTGCACCCATAAAGATGGACAGTCCCTGAAACGCTCAGGAACAGTTCTACTCAGTGCTAGAGGGTCATGCTGTGTGGCCATCGAGTGGACAGCAGTGGGTAAACAGAAGCCAAGCCAGAGTTTCAAATGCAAAAGGTGTCTTCTTTCTTTGTCATCTAGGCATTCTGACTTGTGGCAGCCCCATGTGTTATATATAGCCTGGAAACACTCTGTAGTGTGCCTCAGCCGCTGTCTTTGGAGAAGAGCCTGGCTGGCACATTGGTAAAGTGCTCAGCATGTAAAACCAGGAGGTCGGTGGTTCAAACCCACCAGCAACCCCCAAAGGCCTACAAGCCTGCTTCTGTGAAGATGGTGACACCTTGAAAACATCATGGGGCAGTTTTGCAGAAGACTCAGGAGTCATGGATTAAAAAGGTGCCATTTGGAAGCATATTAGCAGGTCTTTCAGAATGCTGCTGGGGGACTTCAAACTGCCAACCCCCTGGTGTGAAGTCAAGTGCAAACTGTTGGCAACACCCAGTGGGAGACCTTGCAAAAGGGATAGTGAGAAACCAGTGAAGGATCAAAGGGAGAGGGGCTGGAACAGGCAGGGAAGCCGATGCTGATGCAGGTCTGACCCCTGAGAAGAGGAAAGAGGGAGGAACAGGGTGGGGGAGGCTAGGACCATTCTGCAGCTTTGACCAAGCTGTGGCCAGCCCAGCCGGGAGCTGCAAGCAAAGATTGCCCGTGGACGTGGTCTGTGTTGGAGATCAAGCTCTAGTCCTGCTGCTGTGATGAGTCACGGGGCAGGGAGTGGCCTTTGCTCACAGATTGCAAATGGATTTTGAAATGACCGCAGCTAGAACCTGCCTGCTAAGGGCACCCCTTGGAGTAAGTTCGCTTGAAGGGAGAATGGAGCAGGATCTCCCTAGCTGCCACACTCACCAGCAGGATCCAGCATGTCGTGGGGCTTGAACCTTGAGCTCCTCTTTGATGTCTCAGTCAGAGACCCTTCAACAAGGAAGACAAACCTCTCCCGATGTTACGACCATCCAGTCTGCTTAGAGGACCAGCCTCTAGCTCTTTCTGTGGCTGGCAGCTGCTTGCGATTCGGATCTTGGTTCAAATGTAGGCAAAGTCTTTGTAGACCCAAACAGAATGCTGCCTGGCATGCTTCCCCGTATCTTCCACTAGAACAGCTCCAGTCACTTGCTGCCTGTGGTATTTACATAATCAGTCAACTTGCGAAGGGGTGGAGTCTAGCCTGTCAATCAGTTCACAGCCAATGAGGCTTCTGCGTGGGTATGGCCTTCTCTTGAGCACTTTGGGAATGTCAAAGTCCTGGGAGGCAGGAAGCACCGGCGCTCTGCTTGACTTTCCCTGTGAGACATTCTTGTTGACAAGCCACATGGAGTTGTGCTGATGGAGCCAGAGCCCCCTGGAAACTCAGGTCAGCACTGAGATGCTTCAACTGCCACTGGATCCACATGGCTTTCCACCCACTGGCCTGTGATCTGCCTGCGCTCAGCACCATTGCACTCAGCATGCACTGAAGAGGAATTTACAGACTGGTATCAGACATATGGGCTATATCAGACTTAGGGCCATGATCTAGACTGGGATGTTTTCTTAATACAAGTCCTCTTTAATATAAAGTTCTCTCTGATATAAGTATCTCTGGGTTTGTTTCTCTAGTCCACCCAGACTAACACACTGTCATCCATTCTCACCATTCTTGTTGCTAAGCAGCATTTTGAATGATCCTTAGTTTTTTATTCCTCTATATACTTCACCAGCACCACGATTGGGCACAGCAGGTGCACAGTGGACCATGAATACAAGAACTGTGTTGTGTAAGCTCCCACTTTTCAGAGCATAAAGAATTCAGTGTTTCCCGTTTATGGGCTGAACTTTGTTCTCCAGGGTGCCTTAAGCAAATCTTTTAAGCTAATAGGGAAAGTGGTTTTAAAAACTCAGGGAGTCACAGATGAAATGTGTTTATTCTGGATGTAAACCTGCTGGGGTTTGTAATATAACAACCATTGGGACCCGATGCGAACCTGCTAATGAAGGATGTGTGAGAACCTCTGGCCCAACATCCTTGTTATTTGGTTAGCTTTGGCGATCATCTAAAGCAGGGGTCCTCTAACTATGGCCCGTGTGGCACATGCGGCCCTCCGAGAACATTTATCTGGCCCGCCTGGTGTTTTTGCCGCCGCCGCTGTCCTGCTTAGCAGCAGACTCATCCAGGGCCTGCAGTGAATTTGTTCAGAGTTGTTTTTTTAAAAACTATAGTCTGGCCTTCTAATGGTCTGAGGGACAGTGAATTGGCCCCCTGTTTAAAAAGTTGGAGAACCCCTGATCTAAAGGGACTGTTGCTGTCATCCAGACCAGGAGACTGACTTAACTTTCGACCACATAGCTCTTCACTTCTGATTGGATCTAGAACATGTCAGTCATTTATTGACTCTCTGGCTTAGGACAAGTCACTGAGCCTCTCAGAATTTGCTTCTCCATCAGCAAATAAGAGAATTTGATTCTACCATCTATTTTGTCCCGTGGCTGTAGAAAAAGTGGGAAGACATATTTTGGGTTGCTCCCCATAGGGAGAGCGAGAAACTCCCATTTTCTTGTCCTACAGAGCTGTCCTGTGTCCCCAAGTGCCTTTCCAAGATGAGTGGTGTCAGTGAAGGAGCAGGGAAAGGGGAATGTGGAGAGCAGTCCCCTCCCAGTGTCCGGTTTTAGATGCCACAGGAACATCTTGCCAGAATAATTCTTTTTTTCCTCCACCCCACCTGCACCCCCAGCAGCCCTCAGAATAATACTTCAATTATTTTGTGGGCAGGCTTAACAAGCCAGTCAAACCCTCTCTAGCAGGAGACAGTCTTCTCAGGATGACAGATACCTGGATAGCAGGTCACCATCCCCACATTGTCACCCAGGGCTGTGGCCCAGATGGTCCGCGTGGCAGCAAGAGAGGTTAGTACCTGCAAACACTGTCCAGGAGACTTCAAATGTCAGAGTGGGGCTGAAACTGGGAGGGGCAGTGCTCTGTGGAGAGCCACTTGCAGGGAGAAGGGAGCTACCCTGGAGTGGGAACATGCAGAATGCCCACAGAGCGCTCGTTGATGGAGGGCTGAGTGATGGTTGCGGGCCAAATGATCAGCTTGTTTCTTGAGACGGATACTGCGGACTAAACCTGAACACACTGATTTGCCCACTTGCAGATCCCAAACCCGGGGCCTCCTTTGTCCATTTGCCTGTGTCCCTTGTCACCAAAGAGTGTGCTGATTTCTGAAGCTGCCCCACCCCTGAGCTGTGCTCAGCTCCGGATGGTGTGGGTAGTGGCAGCCTATCCGCAGGAAGTGATGCCAAACCTGTCCTCTGCGGTCACCAGGAGTCGGTATTGACTCAAGGGCCATCGTTTGTGTCTTCTTAGTTTCACATTCTAACCGATACCTGGAAGGACACCGGGCTGCTCTCTCATTTGGGCCAGAACAAGCTATCCACCTTCAGAAGCAGCACCCTGCCAAACAGAGCCAAAAGTAGCCTTTATTTTTTATTGCTATAAAATGAACGATTTGCCGCTTTCACTACCTTAAGGGTTATGATCCAATTGCAGTCAGTATGTTGTGCAACTATTACCACTTCCTATTTCCAAATGTTTTCCATCACCCCAAACAGAAATTTTGCACTGTACCACTAATAAAACTCATGAACAGGCATTGGCCGATTCTAGCCTATTTCGTGTATGTTACTTCATACAGTTGTTGCTTTGGGTCTGACTGCTGTCACTCAGTCTCGTCCTCTCAGACCTCATCGATGCCACAGCCGGCATTAGAACTTTATTTCTCTTTAGGACTGAATAATACTTCGTTCTATGGACATGCCACATTTTGTATATCCCTTCAAGGAGCCCTGGTGGTGTGGTGGTTAAGCGTTGGGCTGAAAATCACAAGGTCTGTAGTTTGAAATCACCAGCTGCACCTCAGGAGAAAGACGGGGGTGGGGGCTTTTTCTTCCTCCAGTCTCAGAAACTCACAGACCCAGTTCGTCCTACCTTGTCCTATAGGGTGTTGACGAGTCCGCATTAACTACATGGCAGTAAGGTTGGGTGAGGGAACTTTGTGGTTCATTCCGTTGTGGATGGACTCTTGGGTTGTCTCTCCCTTTCGGTTGGTCCGGGCGAGAAATGTTGCAGTCAGCTAGTTTGAGTACCCGCTTTCAGAGAACAGTTCATACTTGGTTGTTTTGAGAAAACTTCAGCAGCTTCTTGAAAGGAAAATTCTCCAACAAGTTCTCTTGGCCAGCAGAAAAAGACGCTGAAGTCACAGCCACTGGGGCAGGGTGACATGGAATAAGCTCCGGAGGGGATCGAGTACAGGGGATAGGCTGTCCCCTCTGCGTTTTTCCAAAAAAGAGACAGAGAAGCAGACTGTGTCCCAGGTCTCACAGCCAGAAGCAGCCTGACCTGGAGCCTAGGTCTCTTGGTTTAGATGCCAATGTCTGCTTCCAGTTGGCTCTTCCATGTTTGGGCTCCACACTTTCCAGTGGAAATTACTGTGGGCAGTGAAGTGTACTATCAACTAAAGGGAAACTCTCCAACCAATACATGACATGTTAAAGAAGTGGATCGGAAAAGGATGGGAATGGGGGTGGGGACGGAAATGGTTAGCAAAGACAGGAAGTTGGTCCTGCGATCAATACCACACATCGAAAAGCACAGGCAGAGTCGGTGAAGGGAAAACCGATTTGTTCTGTCAGCTTTGGGCCAAATCACAATCCAAGTTTTGAAAAGTCCATGGAATAGAGTAGCATGAAGAAAGCAACACATGAGCCCAGAGTACAAAAGTCCCCTAACCTTCCAGTGGATGGGGGGAGTGAGTGGTTCCAGACTGAACACACTACAAGGACAATTGCCCCTGGGACAGAGGGCTCTCAGGGCCTCCAAACTGTCACATCAAGGTCTCAGCTTCCTGCCAGCTTGGTTGGGTCATTTTCGTCACCTTGGGTATGTGGAGTCAGTATGGTGCTGCTCTGAAGACTGGGAGCAGGTCTAGGGCAGACACCTCCTGGATTGGTGGCACTGGTGTCATCAGAGGCAGGGAGGCCTCCTTCAGACACCCTGACTTCTGCTTCCGACCTATGCAACCGACAGTGCCCGTTCTCTGACCCATCGACCATAGTTTCTTTCCTCTGGCCTCTGATGCCATTTGGGCAACTAGCTCCTCATTGTACCCTGTACCCAGCTCTGGGTGAAAGCCCTGTTTTAGAGGTCCACTGTCAGCATCTTCCCGGGAACTCATCTTTCAGAAGACATTCCAGGGGCACTGGAGAGTGGTCAGAACTGAATCACCCCCCTCCCATCCCACGAAGGCCATGCCCGCAGCTCCTTGCCAGCCTGGAGACATGGCCAGAAGAGCACACACCATGCCTCCTGCAGAGCCCCACACATTCCCAGGCAGCACGCTTTCCCATTTGTCTTTTTCCATTTCCTTTAATTGAGCTAAAGCTTATGGACTTGAATTGTCAGATCAAAATCTGCCTGTTTTCATTTCGTTTGAGGTTGAGGACTTAGACAGTCAGACAGCACTCACACAGCTCCCATGTGGCAATTCAGTGACACAGATTTTGTTCTTCAAGTTCTTGCTCATCTCGATATTTGGTTCCGCACCGAGTCTGCGTGATAGGCTTTGTGCCTGTCTTTGAAGAATGGGGCAGCTAGGGGCACCTCTCCCAGTCCCGAGAGCTCAGTACAAGCTGACGTGGAACTTGTGAAAGAGAGAGTCGACATTGGGAGGATGGGAGATGGGGGCAGTGGGCAGAAATGCCACTGGGCAGGAAGGGGGAGTCTGTCTGAGGACAGTGGGTGCCCCTGCTGGGGGTGAGGGGAAAGAATGGTGCGCAGTCAGCCTGCAGAGCAAGGCCAGGGCCTGCGGTGGAGGGCCTTGCAT